>JAQGCC010000655.1:0-32455 GCA_034698905.1 Xestoiulus laeticollis
GTTTGAGGCTAGCCAAACGAGCGGAAACCGCCTAGCCTGGGCCTGGGGCTTAAAGCCTTGTTTGAGGCTAGCCAAACGAGCGGAAACCGCCTAGCCTGGGCCTGGGGCTTAAAGCCTTGTTTGAGGCTAGCCAAACACGCGGAAACCGCCTAGCCTGGGGCTTAAAGCCTTGTTTGAGGCTAGCCAAACACGCGGAAACCGCCTAGTCTGGGCCTGGGGCTTAAAGCCTTGTTTGAGGCTAGCCAAACGCGCGGAAACCGCCTAGTCTGGGCCTGGGCTTACAGCCTTGTTTGAGGCTAGCCAAACGCGCGGAAACCGCCTAGTCTGGGCCTGGGGCTTAAAGCCTTGTTTGAGGCTAGCCAAACGCGCGGAAGCCGCCTAGTCTGGGCCTGGGGCTTAGGATGAAAATCTTGTTAGAAAATCTTATTTCATGGAAAATTAGAAAACCATGGGAAGTTGAAACTCATATTTTCTTGGAAAAAACCCTTGGGAGTAAATGTTCACCTAAACGCCTCGGGGTTTATCTTACCGTGGCAAGCCTCCTTGAAGTCATGGCAGCAGTCTCCCAGCTTGAGACACGCGTGGTCGCAGTAGCAGGGCTCGTCGCTCAGGTCTTCGATGATCGCGTTCACCGGCGTTTTCTGCGCCACACACGAGCTATCTCTGCCCGGACAGCACTTGGACGCCTCTCGGCAGCTGTTCAGAGCCTGTACGCCGGCTAGAGCCAACACGGCCAACAGGCCAGCAAAGACACGCATTGCAAGAAATCCGAGGAGAGGTTAGCGGGATCTTTCGGCTCCAAAAGCACGATGCACTCTGCACGCGGACGGCCGCCGACCGACAACCTAAACTGCGGCCGCGCCCACCGGGCGGGACGGGGATCCGGAAGAGGGGAAAGTTTGCGGGGATTTTTTTTTTTTTCTATTTCTAGGGATATACATGTAGTCGTTGTCCTTCGTCCAAAAAAAGTGGTGCTATGGGGGAATGTCCAGTTGAAAAATTAGGTTGGGCCATAAATGACGTCACGCACTGAGTTATTGTCACACATTTGTGATGATGTGTGACGAGGGGGAGGGGGTTTAAAATGTGACGTCACAACAAAAAATCAAAATGCGTTACTTTAAGGCTGAAACACCCCCTTACCTACGGGAAAGTTTCTTGACGAGCCCAGCGTTTTTTCTAATTAAAATTCTGGGGACAAAATATTGGTAAAAATTCTGTTTTCATAGATCTAGTGCATAGTGACCATGTTTTTTTTATGAAAATGTCTGGTTATTTTTAAAATTAATAAATAAGATTTTTTTTAAATTTCGCGGGTGTTTTGTATGATCGGGCTGCCACCTGGTGTAAGCTACCTGCAATTTATCGTCGCTTCGAAAATGTATTGATTACTTGTTTAATATTTAAAGAGACGTTAATCAAAAAGTACATGTATCTGTGCCCTAACTGGATATTAATGCTTTAAAATTATAATACACACCTTAACTGGTATTATTAATTTGCTGATCTCGTAACAAAATTAAAATTCCGAAAATTGCCTGTAGCTGACACCAGGTGGCATCAAAGACTTAGCCACGTGAGATATAACGTACGTGAAATTTAAAAATTATTCTTATTTATTAAATTTAAAATGTAAGGGCCATTTTCATAAAAAACATGGTCTCTGTGTCCTAGATCTATGAACGCAGTATTAGTATCAATTTTTTTTTTACCGAATTTTATTTAGAAAATGCGCCTTGGGCTCGTCAAGAAATTTAACCATAGGAAAGGGAGTGTTTAGTTCAGCCTTAAATAACAAGTTTGATCAAAGAAATATGTTGCATTTTTAATGTTTTAATGAAACATAAAGAAAACCGAAAAAATTGCTTTGGCGTACGTTTTTCACAGGTAAAATCGTGACTCTGTCCCAGGAAACTAGTGTGCAAGTCACGTTTTGCAGGTAATACGCTACATAAAGATAAGTTTGTTCTATAAAAGTTGATCCGTGCCGACTGAAGGGTGCGCTACTTCCAGGTAGTACGCAATATAGAGGTACCTTATTCACAGGTTTCACTGTACATAAATGTCATTTCCGATGGATGCAAATTTATGTGTTATATATGTCCAATCTTTTCTGGAAATGCCATATCTGGGCCCTATTCCACAAAACTACAACACTAATAAATTACTAGTTACAAGTTACAAGTACAAATAAATATGGAGTAATAAAATAGTGTTCCACAAAGTTGGTGCAAGCACTTGTAAAATGAACTAATATTTTACAAGGGAAGTCGGCCATCTTGCTAGTCAGCTGAGTAAAAATCAAGATGGCATCATGGCATCAAAATTGAAATTAAAATTTATGCGAAATTTGTATACTTTTTTAATTCCTGTTTTTTGTAAATCATTAATTGTCACTGTCACTACACCACATGTTAACAATGTTAGTTTTTTAAAGTATACAATTATCTACCAAATTTCTAAACACTTGTAATTTTTAATTTTGCGCTTGTAACTTGTAATGTATGGAGTAATAATAATCACAAGTTACATGTCAACGTTTTGTGGAACACAAATTTTATATAAGTGGAGTTTACAAGTAATTTCACTTGTAATTATTAGATCATACTTTTTGTGGAATAGGTCCCTGGACGAAATTGTTTCAGTTTTGTAATCAACACCTATAGTCCTAAACACCTATTGTATCTTTGTGGCTTTGGTTCTGTGGTGAAAACTTTATTGGATTAAAAATGTCACACGTATTCGAAACTCGAGCGTGTTAGATAATTTTGAATGTTTACTGTTATATGACACTAAAGACCAATTTATGTTAAATGCGAACTTTTTATTGAACATTATAACCAAAAAATACATTTTAATACAAGAAATAGTGTTTTAAATGCAAATAATACATGACTTCACCAGAAATATCACAAAAGCATATCGTTCATCTCCGTAGATATTTCTTCGAGGAAGTTTATTCCAGAACGCACTTCCTGCAGACAGGACAGCGGAAATCATTCTTACATGTAGGTTCCATCAGCCACTGGTGGATTTCATATGCAATGAGCATTTTTACGCATACGTGTTCATGTACATGTACATGTATTCTTTTAGGAACATGAATTACCACAACTTGTAAAAACAAAATTGGATGTAATGTCAAAATTGGCCCAAATTCAGCTGCCCAAATTTGCCGAAACAAGTATTTTTAATTAATTGTTAATTTTTTTGTTTCATATTGTGGCCACCAGATACATTATATTACTCTATAATGTACTTAATGTACATGGACACTCAGAAATGAAAAGTCTTTCGGTGATTAATCAATGGTAACCTACATTACATGAACATGTAGATATGTTTTTCTCATAAAACCGAAATATAAAAGAAGTCAAAAATTCACGTTTAACGTGAAAATGGAGGTCAACAGGTGAATTTTTATGTTTTTCCAACAAGCACGTGTGCGGAAACCATTTTAAATGATTTTTTGTTTGTTTTTTGAACATCGACATTCAAAATGGCGCTAAATGTTCGCAAATCGACGAAAACGCCTTGTGGACATTCAGCCCAGGCGAAACCTTGAAAGTGCGATCACCTTCCCTGCAACTTTTCTTTTGACCTTCAGATGGACACAAACCCCCAGAGATAAAAAAACGCAACAATTTCGGGCGCATTGACATAAAACAAACATTGAAGAAGGGGGCAATCAGCCGATGCAAAGGTCTAGACCAAATTTCTCCTAAGGCCAACATTTTCCAGAAAAAAAATGGAAAAAAAAATGCAATCGATAAGATTATTTATTTGACCGGTAATGAGTTTGCCCTCTAAAGGGTATATATTTGAGGGAAAAAAAGCTTAAATTTTTCAAATGCGCGTCATCACATAATAATAAAAAAAACATGTATATAGTTATTATAAAATGGGTGGTTCCCTCAAATAAACTACTTTTCCCTGACTTTTGCCATGTCTTTCTAATTTTCCTGACAATTTCACAGTCATCAAGAGGCTCGTACAGGTCATCCAGATACATGTACACTGTACATGTATATACAGCAGTTATACAGACTATCAAAGAATATTTGGAAGTTCTAAACTGCAGCAGTACTTAAACATATTTTGCCGCAGCACCTTGTTGAGATAGTTTTGCGGTACTCCTTAAAATGATTTAAATACTTAAGAAAAGAAGAAAAAAACTGAAAATTTAATTCATTATTTCATGGTATAGCCATGATATAAAAACGGATTCTACCAACAAGGTTGGCTTAGTGGTTATGCTTAACTCCTTGTTAAGCAAGGTTCTTGTTTTTCGTGGTTTCCCACAACCTCCCTTAATCGCACATAAATACACATATTGGTGGGATGCCAGGATAGTGCCCCAAAAAGCGGCCACGACCGAATACCCTTCTCCTTAAAAATCTGGCACTTTGCCCCTTGACACATAGCATATTACATGCTGACTGCAGGGTAACTAAATTGAATTACTGTTTAATTGCTAAATCTTAATGAAAATTAAATATTATTGCTGCAACCAGTTTGAGAACCGCTTATACATATCTTGTACCACCAAATAATTGCTGGAGATGCATCAAGGAAACCAAAGAGTTTGTGTTCATAAAGTCTACAAATGTACCCAATTCGTGTAATGGCCCCACCATCTATTTTCTACAAATTTTGTCCATTCCAAGCATGGCTGGAATTATTAAACGAAACCTCACTACACGATTGCGGTGAAGCATTCATGAGTCCCTCTTGGTATGAAAAGTTGAACCACCTTGATCTACATGTACATTAGAAGACCAAGGATTTGCTCGAGACAAATGGAGACTGGAAGAATCACCAAAGCTGGTGCCATAACATCGAAGAATTGCTCTATGCAGATCAACAAAGAATCGAGGAAGCGTTGTACAATGAAAATGATGACAGAAAACGCATTTTTAGTTTCACCAAAGATTTTATTACAAAAAAATAAATAATGGGAAGGGTTCTCCAGAATCCTAGTACACCTTTACTGTGCACCGTTGCTGTCGTAAGTACAGTCTTGCAACCGCTGAGTCTCCAGCTGCGACTGGGCTATTTCCCTTAAGGCCTGCTGGATCTGCTCCAATAATGTTTCGCCTCTCTTCACTACGCCTTCCAACTTCCAAGCTGCTTCTTGGTTCTCCTGTTCGAGCCTCTGTAAACTCTTTGCCTGTGGTAAAACAACAAAAAAGCAATCAAGTTTTTGGTTATACCAATGATTCTTTTGTAAATTGCTAAACAGGCAGCAAGAACAATCTTTTCTCATTTGTCGTCAAAGATTCTTACAATTGAAATCTACTAAAAAAAACAAATTTAATCGTAAAATTTGATATCCGAAGAAATTGTTGTGCCTTACCTGTAGCTCTGGTGACGAATCCTCACTCGGCAGGGACTCGATGAGCACGTCAATGTCTTTGGCAGTGCGAGCGATCAGCGTGGCAAAAAGCTGTGCATAATCTAAAATGCAAAATTAGTTTTGGAGTTTTGGACAAAGGGAAATTTCTAAAATTCTGCACTGGTGCTTACCATCTTGAGACTGGGCAGGGGTCTTGTTCCCAGACCTGTCAAAGCCTGGGAAGCTGGCGGGAGGTGCGAATTGTTGAAGAATTCCAACGCTGTTGCAGAAATTCTCCGCTTGCTATGTGAATAGACGAAAAAGTGTGAAAAATTAGAGCGAGGGACCTCATACGGGGTCGTTACGACAAATTTCGTGTTTGGAAAAGACAACATATGCGAAGGATTTCAAACACAGTGGACCTATAACTTGCAAATAGGGAAACACATGCAAAGTTTCGATAAGCTGGCCTGCCGGGCACCGTATCAAATGCTTGGCGAAATAATGGTTTAGGCCCCCTGCACACGAGTGACACGGGAATGGAACGGTTGCGTCTTGCAATTTTGCAAGACGTTATATTTTGAGTGGGTGACCTCCATACCAGCGCCACTCGTCTGCTGCTGGCCTTACGGTGACGGCACGTTTCCACACATCCAAATACATTATTTCGTAATACAATTCCAAAAATTGTTAGGTTCAGGTATACTGGTAATGGCTGCTTTGAGACACGTTCCGGGGCAGGGCCGGAGCCACGAACCGGTGTCATTCCTCTTTGCAACCTGTCCCTGCTTTGACGTTCATCCAGGTAGGCTAGACAAGGTGGGGCTTGATCTACCTGGGAGTTTAGATTAGGTTAACTACAGTGTACATAATAGCTTACATATACATTGCTACTCTTGGTGTGTCCCTGAAACAATGTCATTGTCATTGAAACAATAGAGAAATTCTATTGGTTTAGCTTATATTGGTTTCTATCATTGGGCATTAAATTAAAACACTTCAAACAATACTCATGTAGATTTTTTCGGTGTCTAGCCTCTTGTAAACAATATAAACCAAAGGGTTTCTGAATCGTTAAACCCCTTAGCCCCAGTCCACACTAGACTGGATGCGAGTTTCCAGCCTAGTGTGGCCTGGGGCTTAAGCTATGTAGCGGATATACTAACCGTATTTACAGCATCTTGGAGTTGAGTTAGTCGATCTGCCATGATTTATCGGTTTAGTAATATTAAAAAACTAGAAACAACTTGGAATTCAGGCGTAAATACCAAAAATTAGGGTTCAAGCCACCGCCATCTTGGAATTTACGAAAGAGCGTCTTTTGGCAAGAGCGCCGTTTGTGCACGGGGTCCCCCGTGGCAACATGAAGGAAGCTCCCGTAGCATAGTCCAAGCCACTTTTTTGTCATTACCATTTTGTAGTTTCATCCTGTTGGTTGCGTGTTTCACGTTTCGTGTCATTCGACTTAAAGTAAGTATTTGCTATTTATTCTTTTTAATTTTTAATAAGTTGTTCAAAATAATGGTCGCCTGGACCACTTTTTTCCTCATAGTATTATTGAAATATTTTAAATTTTAAACAGTCCTATTAATGTTGATAATAGTTTGGTTAGGCCTAAGCGACACGTGGCCAGATATGCCTTTGCAACGCTTACAAAAGTTCGAATAAGCCATGATTTTATAGATTTTGTTTTTTTAGATTTTGTTTAAGATCATGTTTTTGAGTATTGTTATTTTGAATTATGGCAATTATAATGTATGTAATACTTTAAGTATTTTAATAATTCGTTAAAGAACATCACAATTTTCATAGCCTGAAAATTGTACACGTTTCATTGTTTCCAGCCGGGCCAGGTTTTTGGTTGTAGCTGCAATTAAAGTTGCAAAATTTTTTCACGTGGGCTAGCACATTTTTTTTTTAGAAATACTATCCATGCTGAGACATTTGTGAAAGAAAACAATTTTAATTTTTTCACTCGCATAGACGTAGGCCTAATATTAGGGACAAAGCCAACAAGATTTCCTCTTGTTCTGGAACAATAGCACATCCATCCTTCAACAAAACCCGCAGATTTACACAAAAATTTACAATAACCATTCAGAATCGTCACTATCTATGGTTAAACTAATTACACGTGTGCCATAATTTCAGTTATCCTATTAGGTTTCCTATAAATTCCTATATTTTTGATGTTGTCTTATATTTTCATTAACTATTGTACTAGATTGTAATAACAAAGGTAACAAACAAGTCCTAAACGTCCTAAATACCCTCTGAATAATTGCGTAATTATTGTAAAAATTGTTTCAAAAGTTACAAATGTACCCCAGTTATTATAACTGTTGTATTCTTTGCAAAAAACAATGCACTAAAAACGGTAAATTTTGTCCTTATTTTGGTATAAATGCGATTTAAAAATAAGTTCTTTAGTATACATTTAATAAGTCTTAATATTTAATCTAAATTTTCGAAGAAAATGTCCTATAATTCCTATATTTTTATCCCTAAAAGTGGCTGGGATACCTTTAATTTTAGAAAAGCTATCCTGGTATTTGCCACAAAAAATGCCAAACTATTTTCAGAAGTTGTAAGCAATGACATGTTATTAATTTGTTTCCAGATGCGTTACGTGGCCGCCTACCTCCTTGCCGTCATTGGCGGAAACAAGTCTCCCAATGGTAGTGACCTGGAGAAGATCCTGAGCAGCGTCGGCATTGAGGCCGAGAAGGACAAGCTCGACAAAGTCATCAAGGAGCTGAACGGCAAAGATCTGAAACAGGTCCTAGAGCAGGGCAAACAGAAACTGTCGTCCATGCCCTCTGGTGGTGCCGTCGCAGCTTCTGCAAGCGCGGCTGCTGCTCCAGCTGCTGGTGGAGACAAGAAGGAGGCCAAGAAAGAAGGTACGTTAAACCAAGATTCTCTGCTAACATTTGTTGGAAATGTTCATTTGACATGATGAGTTATCTTTTCATCTTTCGGGTCTGAGTTCCTGATGCACAAAATTTTCTCTGATGGCTGCATGCTCCAGCTGCATTTGCAAACAATCGCAGAATGCGTTTTCTCATTTTTTTCCCCTTCGTGATCTTTAGAAAAGAAACCAGAACCAGAGAAGGAAGAGTCTGACGAAGACATGGGTTTTGGACTCTTTGATTAAGAGGGTGAGTGGCTAGCAGAGATGTTAAATTTGGTTCTTTTGTATATTCACCCAAGCAAAAGTCACCAATTTTACTAAATGCATAATATGATGATCATTTTATCACCATCTTTCGGCTGATAACTTAATTGATGAGATTTTCATTACGTTAACCTGATTGCATGATTAGCGATGCTTCGGGCCACCGTTTTGCCCGGCAGTGTGTAACGTGTGTGCTTTTCTTTTATAGGTTTCCTGGAATCCATTTTTGGATTGTACTTTTCTCAATTCAAATTGAATAAAAAAAAACTTAAGTTAGCTCAGCTCTTATTTTTTCTTAGAAATCTGATGAGAAAGCTTTCCAAGGCATTGTTTGCCATCTTAAAATTCTGAAAATCAGCATGCAAAGTGATACTCTATATCCAATTTGAGGGTATGATTTTTAAGTAGTCTGTAAAGCCCCGTTCTCACGGAGCCACTAAAGCCGCGACATTGATGTCCACAAATGTCATAATTTCTGGGGCCACGGCTTTAACTGTTCACATGATGTGGTTAAAATGTCGTTCTTTTTATGATAATTTCGTCATGCTTGCCAAAGCTGCAATAGCTCCAAGGAGGATCATATAGAAAACCAAAAATTTACGTGAGAAAATCGATGTATTTCTACAAAAAAGAAAACCAGGTACATTATTCAGAGTTAATAATTATTAAAAGTTAGAAAATTTAATTTCATCGTATAAAATAGTCCAAAAGCAGCGCTGTTTTTGATCGACATTAATGCTGTATATCAAAACTTTTTGATATGCGACAATGCAGCAGTGGCAAGACAACTGTTACTTTGAAAACTTCTCACACAATGGAACTTGCGGCCGTGACAGGAGTCGTGGCTTAAGTGGCTACGTGAAAACGGGGGTTTAGAAAAGCATGCATTGCGCTATGAGATCAATATAGGCAAAATGGGATAGGTGCAGTGATGTCATGGAACTGATCGGAAATTACAATAAGAATATAATGTGCTGCCAGTTTCTTCTCAAAATCTGCTGCTGCTGTGGCAAGGAGGTCAACAGGGTGAGTTGCTTATTCAAAATTTTAGATATTTGCTGGAGAGGTATCATGGACTGATGGCCAATTACTGGTGTGCGCCTTTAAATTTGCCAGTAATTTTTTTTTGGAACGCTGATGTGATCTGTTACGACGCCACCTTGTATCTTGGCCATTGGTCCTTGGAAGGCATGATGAGTTTTATTTCATCTTTCGGGTCCGATTTCCTGATGCACAAACTTTGCTCTGATAGTAAAGTGCCATAGTTTTGTGCGCTTTGACAAAGTATTTTCTGCTAATTAGATATTGTTCCATTTGCAGCACATAAGATAAGTTTGGATTCAAACTTCAGTCATCTAGACAGAATCGGAGAGGTATGAAACTGAATATTTATGTAGTTTACACGGATTTGTGCGCTGTGATGATGATTCCTTATTTAACCATCTTTCGGCTGAAATGCTTGATGAGAACTTTTCCCTGAGTGGCGGACAAGTCTTGATCGATTTTCTGTTGCATTTTCGAACTTTTCTGAAAAATATTTTACTTTGCAGCCTACGTCAGGGATCAGATTCAGAGACAAGCAGTGTGCTGCAAATCGGTAAGTAATCTGATGAAATTGTGCTTCATTTTATGATTTGTGGAAGGTCCAATATCATTTAGGACTGGCCAACTTTGCATCGGTCATTCAATGTCACTTCGGTGTCATGCAGTTTCTGCGATTGTTGTAGTCCAGAAACCCAAGACCGGTGCTAGAGCAAAAGTGTGCTGGTACACTGAACTCGACCGAATAATGTCGTGATTCCACTAAGACGGCACAACAAAAAAATTGATCTTGAAATGCAGTGTTCTAATTTTCTGTTTTTTTGTTTCTGTAGGATTTTTCTACCGAGGATCCATCTTTTGCAATCTCGTCCAGGTCTAAAATTCTATCTCATAATATAAAACCATGACGATAAAAATTAATAAAGGCTAAATATCTGATTGTAATAACTTGTTTGGTATTATGTCTGAAAGTTTGGTGTGAATTGAAGATTAACAACAATCTAAGAACCCAAATTATTTATTCTCCTGTTAACTTTTTCCCCTGAAAATGTAACTGGTAAATTCTTAATAAATTAACCTTGGCCGCTCCATATCCAGACATGACCGATATTCAAACCCCGGTTCTCTTGCATGCAGTTCGTGGTCAAACAGTAGCTCTTTAGTAACAGCAGCTCTCTGGACAGTCCTTCGTTCTTAAATGCATGCCTGCCCGGATCGCCGATGAGGATGGTTTTACCATGTGAATGCAGAGTCCGCAGCCAACTGGTAATGGTCTCTGAAAATTCAGCATCGTAGAACATGTCACCCACCAAGATGATGTCCCAAAGGTCACAATCACTGCCTATGATGTTGGATGTGTTGATTTTAACTACCACGTTATTCACGTTGGCATTGAGAACGATGGCACAAGCAGCCACTGAAAGGAATTTTTTTTAGTTTTTGCAACTCCTGTATATTTACTAATACTTGCACGAGATCAAAGTATAAGGGGTAAACCAGTATACTAACCTAGTTTTATTTCCGGGCCATTTCCGGGGCCGGGGACCCAAACAAAACTATGTGCTATTCTACACCTTAGGCAGTCGCTTGTTGAGCTTCATCCAACATGTTGTTATGCTTGGACACCAACTTGTAAAATGCCGACAAGAAGTCTGCATACTGGTTTACCCCTTATACTTTGCATGGGATTATCAAAAGTTATAATACCTTCGTCAATGTCATTGGCAGTGGATAATGCAGCATTACACATTGCAGCGGCAATGGCTGAGGCTCCACATCCCGAGCCAACATCGACAACCCGCCTTCCAGCCACGGTTTCTGGGTTATCTAGGATGTACCTAGGAGATAGAATCCAAACTCAAGTACGACTATATACAGCATTTTTATTTTGTAAAATATAGGACAATTTTGATACTCATTCAGTCAGATGAATGTATTTGACACTAGCCCTGCCTCCTGGATTAGTCCTCATTTTTTTGTGGGAGTTTGATTAGTAAGTTTATTATAAGGGTATATGGGTAAGAAATGGCATCCCGCCATCGGGAAACCAATCTGAATGTTGCATTCAAGATAATGCCTTCATCATGCTATACCAAATAACAGCGTGTAGCATGGATGCATGGCATGGTCGAATGGTTGGGCGCTTGCCTCTCGATCCCAGGGCGTGGGGTTCAAATCCCGTTTGAATTTGGTAGGAATTTTTCGAAAGGGCGAAATTCCCAAATTGGCGGCTCTATTTCGAATGAGTTTAAACCGAGGTTCCGTGTATATCCTGCTTGCTCTCTACACGTTAAAAACCCCTCGAGATGGAATGGAAGTCCCCCCCCTCGTAGGCATAATTTCCAGGGAGATAAGAGGCCCCTTCCCTGGCATTGGTGTTTAGCTCTCGTGCGCAGAAATATGCCAACGTAAAAATCACCAAATAAACAATATGGCATGGTCTGAAATACAATAGTCTGATGTCGGGAATTTATGATTGCCCAATTGGAATTGACTCGTGTTAGTCCATGCCCCATGCTGTCCTTACCCTAGTAAGAACAGCGCAGAGCATGCGAGAATAAGCATAGGAATGAATTCCTGAATTCTTCGCTGTTCTTAACCTATAGGGGGATTTTTAGAGAATAAATGCAAATAATCATTCTATGGTGGAGGGCTTTCGTATCAAACAGCTACATGTAGGTTAACCTCTATTATCCGTAGACTCAACGTCTACTGCTTCCAGATTAAAGAGCTATAATCGGAATTTTATAACTTTAAATTGTCACTGAACAAACAACCTGGTCAGTGCTTGACCTCCTGGCCAGTAGAATGCCCAGTAGGGATCCTCAAATGGACACTGGTCAGCTTTGGATGCCCACAAGTCACATTTTTCGGTGATCAAATGCAGCTTCAGTTCTGGTGTCAAGTTATTCGCGTTGGTCGTTTCGGTGTGAAGGAGTATAGAGGATTTGATCGTACCGGATTTATCAGACACATTTCTGGCTAAACTAAACGTAATATTTTTCACATTTAATCCGCTATTAATCAGCTTTTTAAACTTTGTTTTTATTCCGAAATTTAATAATTTACAAACGGCAGCGGCCATTTAAATTTCGCGGCTTTTATAAGAAGCGCCTTTGCGATTGCGCCAAAAGCCCAGGGGGCGCCACTTAAAATAGTTGGAAATTCGAAATTTTCAAGAACTGCATCGTTGTTGTTGACTTGTTGTTCACTATTTGTTGGTCAAAGTTAGTGAAAGTTAGTGATATGGCGTGCGCAAATTTACTTTCGGTAAGTATTATGAAAAGCTGTCATAATTTCCGGACAATTAAAGCATGTTAATACCGAGTTTGGCTCTGTTTGGTAATCCTACAAAGGTTGCCAAAGGGAATCCGGCCACACACCAGGCAATTTCTTGCCTGGATATATAAATTCCACAAATAAAATTTCGCGAAATTAGATTTGTTCTTCAAAATTAAAATTCCGGAAATTTGGGGCGATTTATTTCATCCGATAAATTGCCGCGTGTGAGGCAGACTAGGGTATATATAGTTGCTACTTTCGAAATTTCGACATTGCATATAGGATTACAAAAGTGAAACCTGTGAATAAGGGGTGCGCTATAGTTCACAGATTTCACTGTAATGTTACTTGTGTACATTTACACTGAATGTAGTATTATTGCGCAAAAATAAAATTTCGCACTTTTAGCCAACTAAATCTAACCATGCATATTTAATTTCAACTAAATTAAATTGGGTGAATAACCACTTTATTCACGAAACCGCAGACACAAAAAATCTAAAAGTTGTAGGTGATTTAATTGTAACGTAATAGCGTGTAGGCACCCTTTCCTATGGGGAAAGTTTTCTGTTAAGACCCATTTCTGTTGAAACACAAATTTTAGAAAAAGATAATTTTATAAAAAATTACTAATTATTTATCTAGGAGACTCCACTTTTATGAAAATGTTTTCAGATCTTTTTAAATTAATAAATAAAAATATGTTGCCACTACCCCGGATCGGGACTGTTCTCTAGATAAATAATTAGATTTTTTTTTAATTTATCATTTTCTAAAATTTGTATTTCATCCGAAGCAGGTCTAACAGAAAACTTTCCCCATAGAAAAGGGTGATGTTGTAGATCAAGTTTGGCTTTAATTGTAATTAACAATCTCCACTTCAGAATGAAATGGGCCTAAACAATTTCTTGATTAAAATTGTATTTTTTTTTCACAATACCACAAATCGAGAGGAATATGCTTAAGACCGCAGAACTGAATTGGATTATTTGATTTATTTCGGGAATTTAAGTCCTGCTGGATAACGACATTTTAACCGTCGATGTTTTTCTTTTCAGTCTGAGGAGACTTACATTGTCCCTCTGCTGCCTTTGGATCAGATTTTGGACGCACTTAGCACCCACTTCTCGATACAGGTTAAAAAAGCAGATCTAATCCCTGGAAATGTAAGTTTAAAAATCGAGAGTTCCTGAATTTGAGTCGAAATACTGTTTTATTTTTATAACACGATATTTTTATCCTTCCCGATGAACAGCCAGATAAGATTCGAGAAATATATTTGATAATCCTGGAAAGTTTACACCCGAATTTATCGTTCATTTCTCAGGTTGGCTGCAATTTTTTTTTAACCAGTTTGATGCATGTTTAAGAGTTTACAAAATGTTTGTATAAATATCGTTTTTCTCTCCACTAGCTACGTTTCAAGGATTTGGGAGAACTTTCTCCCGAGGAAATGGGTGATAGTGTCATCACTGTAAATCTTTATAGTTTGCTGTAAGTTGTCAATGCCGGCCTAATTCGTTGTCTCAATAGAATACTTGTAAAATTTTACAAATTCAATGTTACGTATTACATTACGTGATAGTTTTACTGATACAAATAATATGGAGATGGTGAAGGTGTAGCGCAAATCATGTTAGGTTGCATGTCTTCAGGAATTGCTCACAGATTTTCGTGTTTATTTTACAGGAAGACTGTCCTTGGGCGGATGAACTTTTACGATATTACCATGGCTGATCTTTTTATGCCAAGTTAGCTAATAGCTTATCAGTTTTTTTTCCTTTTGCAATTTTCATTGTAGTAGAGTTTCTAATGTTGAGTGGTTTTTCTAGACTTCAAGCGGACTCAAGCAATTCTGAGTAACCTGATCAACGCTTCTCGGTTTATTGTGAGCTCTAGGGAAGAGGCGAAAGCAACCCTTAGGGAGAAATTCGTGAGTTTGACATAATTTCTGTGCATAAAAAAAATTAAACCTGTTTCTTAAGTTAATATCGATACCCGATGTTCGATACAATAATAGATTGTGCGTGTTTTTTTGCTTTTCTTTCGTAGAACAAATTGTCCATAAGAAAATCCATGCTGCTTGCCGAGGCTCCAAACATTCAACGAAAAACTAATGATGCTTCAACAGAAATCTCAGAGTTGAAGGAAACTGCAAATGCGGTATGTTATTCCCATATTATTTGCATTCGACTCCCTTATTATGTAATTCATTTTGCCTGATTGATAAGGAGACTCCTAAGCAGCTGCTATATTTTTGCCGAATTTTTCTCGTTGCGCCAGTTGTACGAAGAGCAAAATATCATCCGTAGCAAAATACAAAACGAGGTAACAAAAAAGGAGGCCATCCAGCGTACAAACGCAGAGAAGAAGGCGCTCTACGGCAAACTCGGTCAGGAAAATGTAAGTCTGTACGTTTCTTCGACTGAGCAGAGCCGGCGGAACTCCGTTCTTGATCCCGCCACTTTTGCTTTTTGCAGCAAGCCAGGACGGTTGTCCTGGACCAGCTCAAGGAGCAAAACGCAACGCTGGAAAAAATGGTGGTAAATTCACCCGATCAGCTGGTGGAACAGGTAGAGAACCATAAGAATTCCATCGCCACGCTCAAAGCTGAAATCGCAAGGGCCAAGAAACGTTTGCATGACGATGCGGAATACAAAGGGAACTACAGCATGTGGAAGACCCGCATTCAAGCGTTGCTTACGCACACAACGTCCATCAAGGAGGAAATGATGTTTGCAATGTGAGTAGCTCTGCGCAGAGACAGCTTGCTTTAGGCGGATTTTCCTAGCTGCGCATTTTCCTAAAGCCGCGTTCACACCACGCGGAAACATAAAACATAATACACGAAACATGTAAAACATCGCGCTCACACTTACCTAGTTGTTTTAAGCCGCGTTCACACCACGTGGAAATATAAAACATAATATAAAACAGTTTCGAAAAACTGTTTCACAAAACGCATCTCGGAAAAATTTATGAAACATACCGTTTCATCGCCGATTTCAATTTGAAAAGGTAAAAAAAGGTAAAGCATGTTACTGTAATTGATAATTAAATGATAACTCTTGAAGCAATTATGCCAGGGCATGAAATTTTTACAAACTCACGTGAAATCATGATGCCCGTTAGGAAAAAAATCAATTCGTCCATCTTTGTTTTGGGAATTTGCTTTTGCAGTGTGAACGGCATGTTGCATACATTTTTCCGAGATACGTTTTGTAAAACAGATTTTTGAAACTGTTTTATATTTCGGCGTAGTGTGAACGCGGCTTAAAAATCGCATTTTTTGCGTTGCGTAGGGCACGAGACCTCCATTGAAATGCTCAGTCTCGTCTATTCAATTCATTTCTTTCTCAGAAAAGCCAAACGCGGGGACCTATATGCGATGGAAAGCAAGAAGCAGTCCATAAGGGATAATATTCTCGATGTGGAGGCCACGTACGGAAACCTAGAGGTGGCGTTGAAGCTGCTTCAACAGAAATTCTCAAAATTGGAACGACAGCATCACGTCTTGAAAAATTCTCTCAAGACTCAGCACCGCGAGGCAAAAATGTGAGTTGAAAAATCATGGATGTTACCAAATATAAGTATGTCGAAAGTCAATAACTCGTCCCTTACTCGTGCCATTTGCAGGAGTATAAATAATATATTGAAGAATATAACTCAACTGGACATCGCTTGGACTGCCACGAACGAAGAATATGCAGAGCTGATTACCAGATTGAAGCAGGCCAAGGCGGATTTCACAGCTGCCGAGAAGGAATCGGACCCCCATTTAGAAATCATGGCCGCAGTAAGCAAAATTTCGTTCACCGAATTATCCCGTGGAAAGTAGTTTCCGTGTAACCGGCAAACATTTTAACCGCTGGAGACAGCAACAGAGCACGTAACGTGCATGCACAATTTCGAAACAAGCAAACTGTGCCTCGCCACTTTACAAGACAATATTGGCACCTTGAAAAAGAACGAGGTCTATGCACTATGCAGCACGCTTCAACGAGTTTAATCGGTGAAGGCAAATGGCTTTAATTATAGACTTTGTCTTAATTAAAACTCTTTTTGAAATCAGATCGGCAAGAACGCGCATCGGCTTTCGCGGCCTTTGCTAATTACGCTTTTTGTCGTTTAATTTAACGAGTCTTGCCTTCCTTTAGTATCCTCGGTATTCATTCGTAGGCCTTTTTATTTTCAGTTGGACACTTACCACAACATTTTGGGCACGTATGTCAGTGTGTTGGAACCCGTTATCGATCAGGCGACTAGCACGGAACGATGCGAAGAGATCCTTGAGGAAATTGGGACGATATTGCTTTCCTCCACCAAAAAAAAGCAAGTGAATTAATATTTTTCTTGTAAATTTTGGTTTATACACACATTGTTCTTCATTGTTATATAAAGAAACTAGTTAAATTTGCCTAGAAATGCCACAAAACCACGGTATGGATAGCCGGTCGGGAATTGAACCCAGGTCTCCCGATTGCAAGGCTGCTAAGCCATTACTACATTTTGGTTTCTACGTAAAGCGTTCTCTATATTTGCAATTTTAATGTTTATGTAAATGAAACGACAAATTTGCAAATACGGGTTTATATTTAATTGGCAGTAAAATATTTTCTATCATGTATGGCCATTTTCTGTTTTCGGAAATACCATAGTATCACGTGCAAACAAATTCAGACACAAAATGTGAGATAGATGGGTTCTGTACATTATTTTTTACTCTAGGACAGGGATGTGAGTATGTAGCATATTTGGGACAACAGTGTAAACAGAATTTCAAATCTTGTTCCTTGCATAAAATATATCCTACATTGTTCTCAAAAATGACAGAATGAAATCCCGAGGAGGATTTTTTTTTTCTAAAATCCAATACAACTAAATTTCCCTGCGGTTCTGTGAAATTGGACCATGCAGTGCCATCCTGTGCCTTTACCTGTCCCACGTGACGCTCGGCCGAGTTGCGATTTGATTGATTCGTTCGCATATTTGCGTCTGCTTGCGTTGCAGTCAACTGAATAAGGCCTATAAATAGCACCCTCAAGATCAATATGCTGCGAATGCAGACTTTATAACCAGGATCATTTGGATCCACCTCACGGCTGTTTTTCCTTAAAAAAGTACCTTCTTGTTCAACGACAAAATGGAAAAATATAGTTTGATTTATTTTTTTAAAAACTTTTTGTTTCCTATCTGGTAGATTTGTTGATCTACTCATATTGAATGGAAATATTTATTTTGTATATGAAAACATTCAGGTTTTGGCGTAATATTAATAATGGAGTGCATGTTCATATAAAATATAAATGCTGTGTCATTTCACCCATTTTTATATTGACTGCACCAGGACTTATCTAATAAAAAGTTTGAGATACTCATTCAATTTGCATCATAATATGTATAAACTCCAGAAATCCACATAAACGGTGGAAAATATGGATTTGCTAGGGAAATTGGATTAACTTTAAATAGACAGGGAAATTCAACCCAAAAAAATTATACGAGCGAATATATTTTTTGTCTACGTGTACAAATATTTAATTTTCACGATTATTCGCTAACCTCTTAATAAAAAGTTAATTTTAATTATCTTTTATTTATATGTCAAAGGGAAAAATCTTTTATAGTAGTTTGTGTAATCCCAAATTGAATTAAAGATAGTGATTTGCTGAACATGTTGTAAATTATGTTCTAAAGCAGATTAATTTGAGCAAAGAGACAAAAAGCTGTTAGGCATTTTGTCATATTTTCTGAATTTGTAGTCAAGTTGATTTTAAATACTGTGGAAACGTCAGAATACCTGCGTCAGGAACCCTGCATAAACACGTTTCAGCATGTTTCATAAAGACACGCAGTGTATCCAGTTTTCCCCTAGGAGCCTTTGTTTTATCTTGGCCAGTGTGACAGTTTGATATCTTCCAATTTCCTTATTTTTACCTTAAAAAGTCCTCGCCCTGTTTTATGCTTCACAGGGTCACTATGGTGAATCACATGAGATTGATCTCATCTCGAGCAACACATGTTTTTTTCCAAAAACCCGATTTTACCCTGGTGCAATATCGATTTTACTGCATTTTCATGAAAAAAAAATTTATGAAAGGAGAAGGTCGCCCTCAGGGTAACCAACATGCTAGCTTTATTGAGTTTTGGCATCTTAGGTTTCAGCAATTTTTCAGTGTTTGTACAGGTGTTCCAAAAGTGCACACCAAAACTAACGCATAAAAGTTGTTCGAAGAAATCAAAATAAATAGACAAAAATCTGGCCTGCAACTTATGTAAATTTGGATTGCTTTTCCGGTTAGTACACAAGTTATTCCAAATGCGTCATTCTGTTTGTGACATTCTTTTATGGCCTTATTTTTTTAATAAAACTGTAAGGTCGTCATCATTTGAGTTATTTTCGGTATAAACAGGACTTATTTAGCAGCGGGAGATTTGGGGCATATATCCCAGGTTCCCCGGGCCTAATGGGAATTATTATTATTTGAACGTGCTGTTCGGGGTTAACAGATGGCACGGCTCGTTCTATAAATATATCGACTGGGCAGAGGATAATTGGATAATTCGTGTTTGTATCTGGAAAGCCTTTGAAATGAAATTACTGCATTTAATAGACTGGCTAATGGAACGTTCACTGCTCTTAGATCGACCTTTAACCTTTAGCAGTTGAACGCCCTGGCGCTGAAATAAGCATTATTGATTGCTTTCTCCAAAGGCTTGCTTTTAAAATTGCATGCTCGTAATTCACAGGCTATGCTCAAGTTTTTGGAGCATTTACTCAAGACTTCAAAAAGAAAATCCAAAGGTTGACTGTGGAACAGGATCAGTAGGAATCTGGTGAGTCAGAGACATACAGTACATTTTTTCAGAGGTGATGCTCAGTTTTTTTTGTTTTTTTTTTGGATTTTGCTCCAAATTCCACAATTTCCATTCAGTAAGCCCTAGGCCACACTAGGCTGAAAACGCGCGTTTGTCTAGCCTAGTCTCGATAAGCCTAGCTCTGGTATTCTACCATATTTTCTTAATTTTTCACAGCTTCATCAAGTTTTTACGATTTTTTTACAAAATATAAAATCCAAATAAAGATTTCTTGTTGCCCTCAACCAAAAAGTGTTTGTATTTTCCATGGCTGACGTCATGTCCCTAGTTGTCCCAAATTATTTCTCCTAGGAAGTTTTATGACGCTAATCCGCTTTCATTGAAGGAAGATTAGCGCCAAGGCAAATGTGGCTTTTTGGTTAATTTGGGTTATTAATTTTAAGCAGCCCAAGCAGCACCGACGACACTGTTGCTATTTACCTGTGGTTCTGGACTTTACGATCATGTCATCGTGCCAACAATAGCATAAAGCCATAAAACAGTAATCTCTGCAAGGCATTTTTATTGCGGATTTGGCAGAATGACTGAGCTTGGTTGGTAACAACCAGGTTTTGGTAAAATAACTCCTCGTTCTGGAGTTTTACATTGTCAATTTCATTGGATAAAATGCATGACCATGCCAATAAGTTTAAAGATGATAAAATCAGAAATAATAGTGAATGGCATTTCGATGAAGCGCCGTTATACTACATGACCACTGAACACGTGATAGGACTTGGGAATGCTAATGTTATTAAAATTGATTTTGTAACTGTAAATCTATTTTTTCATGAATTTAGATGTACATTTCATGTACTTGTTCTCAAGCATAGTTTTAATAGAGACAAATAAATGCTAAAAGTTCCAGGCATCCCTATATTTTTGATGTTGTACTATATTGTCATATATTTTCATTTACTTTTGTACAGGATTGTAATAACCAGGGTGACAAACAAGTCCTGAAAGTTCTAAATTAGTCCTAAATATTCCTAAAAAAGTCCTAAAAATGTCCTAAATACCCTCTGAATAACCGAATAATTGTTGTAAAATTGTTGTTTCAAAAGTTGAAGTTACCCCAGTTCAAGAAAATTCTTGCTATTATAGTGATGCAGATATATGCAAATAATTGTGCATTTTATGATAAAAGCATGATGTTTGGAACAGCATGTTGAATACATATAAAACTGATTTTGGCATAAATGCGAATTAAAAATAAAATTCTATGTTATACATTTAATCTAAAAAAGTCTTAAAAAGTCATAAATATTGAATATGAAAGAGTGTTTGCCATCCTGTGCTATAATTCCTATATTTTCAAAGAAAATGTCTTATAATTCCTATATTTTTATCCCAAAAAGTGGCTGAGATACCTGTTTAAAACAAAGTTTGATAGAACCGCATTATCTCGGCTTCAAAAATTTCCTTTGATAATTATGCATGTGCGATGAAGGGTTGAATTTAATCTTGGAGATATATGCATTATCGCTGCTTTTGCGAGAACTAACACAGTGTGTTGGTTATTAATTTGCAAATTGCGCGACATCTGTCTGCGAAATGTAATTTGTTTGAACAATGAGATAGAACTAGTTTGTCTCTCTTGATTTCAGCCTAATTTAGCCTTTGTAAGATAGTCTAGGAGTTCCAAGATGGCGGCGGCAACACTATTGACACATAATGTAGAGGGCTTGCAAATTTTAAATTTACTTTATTTAGAAAATCTTAATATGTACTTGTAAAAATAAAGTAACTTTGAAATACAGCGCTAAAAATCTCAGTACAAAATTTTTAACTTGAAATGTGGATGTATTTTGAAATTGGTTGTCATTTCAAATTTATCATGCATGCAAACAGTAATTTCATCATCTTAAATATTGAATTTTGTTGAATAATAGAGAATGCCAGAAGATGGCAATCATATTTTGTCGAGGAGAATAAGATACTGTACGTATACATGTAGCTCGCCGCCTTTTTTGCTGCCAGAAATCGAATTATGTGATGAAAAATGGCCCCCTGTCTAATTATTACCTCTAAAGTCCTAACTTAATTGCTACTGTCTCGGTGTATCAAACGAATCGAAAAAAAATTATCGTGTTCAATCTGTGTTGACAGCACTAATTCTACTTAATCAAAAGGAATTTAATGCCTCTTGGAAACGTCAGTTGTTCGCGTGCCACTGGGATCAAGAAACTGTAGCTTTAGTTTGAAAATAAAGTAGCAAAAACACAAAATATACATGAAAAAAGTGGGGGGAAAAAACGGAAAATATTGGTCTTTTGGTTGTTTAAAAACAATGAAATTTTAGGCTTAATATCACAAACTGTAGAGCGAATTTCCATGTAAGTTATAAAACGTGCTTTTTATATAAAATGATCTATATAAAGTTGATTTTTATACATGTAGTATACGGCAATGTTTGAAATTTTTTAGATATGAGCAAATCTGGTGGGTTTAAAGGTTCCGTCCAAACAGTAATCAGACACTAATGTCTTTTGTTGCAATATTAGTTCATAACGACGTGTATTTTTTAAATAAAGAAATCAGAAATCCTTAAGTGGTTTATAAAAAATAACAAGTTTTTCTAAATATAAATGAGAATTGTATGATAAAGAGGTTCGATGTGAAAACTGTTTTTGTAGAAATGTGCTGATTTGTTGCCATGTAACCAAACATGGTTTAATATTTTTATTTAGATGTATTTTTTTACTGCAGTTAATTTAAAATTACAACATTTATATTGGACTATTATAATTTACTCCCACTATTCTCCATAGTGAGTTTGTCAAACCTTTATTATAAGATAATAATTTCGTTGCTTTATCTCTTGCATTATCATATTTCCTGAAAATTACTGGAGGCTGTTGAAAACTAAAAATGCATTAATTAACGAAATTAATTAAAGGCAGCGGTGTTGGCAATTTGAATATTCTAGAGTTGCACAAAGCTTTATTATAATATTTTATTTCACCATGGCTTAATTTCGTTAAAATTATATTTTCATTATAAATGGTGGTTTTATTTTCATTACTTCTTAATACAAATAAATTTTTTCATCACTTCTTTATACAAACAAATTTTTTTCACAAATAAATCCTATTATAAGGATGAATTATTTTATAATATTTATGGTTTTAATTACGTAAAATAAAATACAAACGTACATGTAGATGCAAATAAAACTGAAGTTTTTTTTTATCTAAGTACATTTGTTTTAAAATTAAATTTGTAAGAGATGTTGAATTTAAAGCTTTGATGTAACCTATAACCAGCTGAAAAGGCGAAATACTTACAGTTGAAGTAAAGGCTAATAAGGTTTAATCTGAAACCCAACCTCTTCATATCGAGCTAATTAAACCACAGAACTTATTGATTTTTTAGTGTTACCTACATTCGATTTTTTACGTTAAATTTTGATTTTTTTTTCTGCTAATCGCATTCGAGAAGCATCAATTTGCCTGTGCTGAACACATTAAAAATATGCTGCAAAGGAATCCAAAAAAGTGCAGGCGAGCACTAATGAAATTTGCCAAAAATATGCTCTTCCAAAAAATCGATGAAATATCTAAGAAACAATAAGCTTCCAGGGTCCTTTGTTGCTATTTCCATGCATTTTTCAAAAGAGATATAGATCTTGCTATCTTTTATCCATTTGCGATTGGCATATTGCTAAATCCCATTTTTCATTTCTTGAATATTGCTTTTTAATTGCTAGTTGCCTTAATTGCATAGCACTATTCTGGTAAATGCAGATGATGAATCAAGAATTTCCACCCACATTTCACTTGATTTTCCCAACATTTACTTCAATTTTTCCAAAAAAATTGTCTAATTTCCTCTCATTCCTTCCGAATTTTGTGGGCAATGCATTTAATTGCAATTAATTACAACATATTTTCTTGAAATATTCTCAAAATGTTGGAAACATGAATTGATATGTGACGTGATGAGGTTGGTCTAACTTAATTTTTTTTAAATTATTTCTACAAATTTCTATTGATTTTGCCAAAATTTCATTTTGATTTTCCTAAAATTTTTATTGATTTTACCAAAATAGCATTTTGATTTTCCTAAAATTTCTATTGATTTTTCCAAAATATCATTTTGATTTTCCTAAAATTTCTATTGATATTACCAAAATATCATTTTGATTTTTCTAAAATTTCTATTGATATTACCAAAATATCATTTTGATTTTTCTAAAATTTTTATTGATTTTGCCAAAATATCATTTTAGTTTTCCTAAAATTTCGATTGATTTTCAGAAAAATTATACATTTCTTTAAAAAAATCAATTTATTGATATTACCAAAATATCATTTTGATTTTCCTAAACTTTCTATTGATTTTACCGAAATATCATTTTAACTTTTCTAAAATTTCAATTGATTTTCAGAAAAATTTTACTTTTTATTTATAAAAAATCAATTTCTATTGCTATTACCAAAATATTATTTTAATTTTCCTAAAATTTCTATAGATTATCATAAAAAGTATACATTTCTTTAAAAAAATAAAATATTCAAATTGCTGACATTTACACGAAATTAATGATTTCGTTTTCTTGATACCATTTATTAATTAATATTTCATATGAGCAATTGAACTATTTGATAGAAACACGTGTATCAAGCAACGTATAAATTCATATTTTTATAGTTCAATTACGTGCATTGCTCTATTAATGTGCTATTTCCTTATGCATATCTCATAAATTATTATTTGTTGCAATCAAATAAACTTCATCTACAGAAAATGCCTATGGTCGTAAATATTTCACATTTTCTTCACAATATTTCTCTCCTTTTCCCTATAGCACTAATTAAATCACGACTCTTCTGCATCCCATATTTGTATTCTATTTAACCCCAGAGAGTAATTTAATTAGTTTATTGCATGCGAAAATTCTTTTGTTCATATCATAAAACGCCTAATTATATTTTTC
Organism: Xestoiulus laeticollis; assembly: GCA_034698905.1. Lineage (NCBI taxonomy): Eukaryota > Metazoa > Arthropoda > Diplopoda > Julida > Julidae > Xestoiulus > Xestoiulus laeticollis. Next base: position 24,631 of record JAQGCC010000655.1, read on the forward strand.
GAAATATAGCAGCATTTTTGCATCAAAGATGCACAGAATGATTAGATCTTAAAATAGATCAAATTGGGATTGATACGGGCGTATAGATTGTCATTCTATACAATAATAAAATAAAACAGATATGGTTTCATCCTTTTATTTTATTTTAAAGAATGCTCCTATTGATTATGAAAGGTTAAGTTAGGTTAGATTCATCTAGTAAACATCTAATAGTATGAGAACTTGATTGCTAGTGAGATTATGGAATATTCCATTGTTATCAAAATGATAGATCTTATTGAGTAAGTTCTTATTAGACAGGGATCTAAGGGACTCTGGTTAAAGTCCTATACCTGCAATGTTAAATTTAAAAAAAGCCATTTTCTCCATAATTTATAAAAATAAATTATTGAAAAAAACTGCTCAATGTTCATCACATTATGGTGCATCCAGCTGGTTATTTCATTTCCTCAAATTCAACAGCATAAACTCATAATTGAATATACAGTGAAACCTAGTCAGATTGAACACCTTTATAAAGTGAACCCCTCCTTAACTTGAACACTTTTGGCTGGTCCCGGACAACTTCCATAGAAATAACATTAAGACAGACCTCGATACAATGAACACCTGATAAACTTTGTACGTTGAACACTTTCTTAGTCCCCTGGATGGGTCTAACCTCTACATAATACACTTGACCATTGAGTTCCCAATTAAGCTCCTAGAGGGCGCTATACAACAATCAAGGGAAATTCCCTTATTTAGTCTGTAGTTATTTTGGGTACTGGTAGCTAATTGCAAGTCATAGTACATGTGTACGTGTACATACATTGTATACGGAATTGACATTGGATAGAATGTAATATTTTCAATATAATAAATTATGCCAAAAATAATAAGAAAATCTATTTCCCCCCCAATCATTGGTTCTATCTACGTGTCCAATTCCCCACACTTAACCTGACCTATCGTAACCTATCGTAAATTGATCAAATTGGGTGCAAAATTTAGAATATTTCTTTTAAAAAAACCTAAAATAATGATTTATGTACATGCACTGAAAGAATCGTGTGCATAATGTTATGCATGTCTATTCAATTGTACTTGTATACATGTACAAAAAACATATAGTTCATTGGATATTGTCTTTTCATAGCAAACCTCCATAAAATGAACACCTGTCTAATGTGAACACTTTTGCCTAGTCCATGCATGGGTGTTCAATGTAGACAGGTTTCACTGTATCTCATTTTAGCTGAACCTTCATATAGCACATCCCTGCAAGCATGCAGCACACCCCATGGTTGGGTCCCAATGGGGTGCGCTATTCACAGGTTTCACTGTTTCTAGTGTGTTGTATTCATTGCAGGGTTCTTAGTGAAATTCATTTTTCGATTATGTGTCGGGGTGTTTGACATCATCTGAAGAAATTGACGACCTCTGGTAAATCGATGGCGGCAAATGTGGAGTCAAAACGCGAGGCATTGCAATTGCAGTTAAAATGCAGGGCGTTTATTTATTTACGACGAGGTGTGGGAGGGAAAATATTATTATTATTCCTCATAAATCTGTCCAGCAGTAATCGAGGCGTTTTAGCTCCATTCTGGAACAGCTTGAAGGCAACCTTTTCACTTTCATGCCACTTAATTAGGGGCGATGAAATGGGTCATCACAGTTGATATGTTTGCCTGCCAATTTTAATTTTTACGATCTGGCCTTATGGTGTCAGTAAAATAACGTGAAAGCTGTCAAAACCTTGATCAGTGCTCACTTTCATAAACATTTATAGTCAACTGGCCCTATATGGAAGGAACACACCTACATTCCATCGAAATATGCGAGTATGGGATTTTAGAACCATAATAATCAAATAATTGTAAATAATTGTAAAAAATAATGGAAAAATACTAAAATGACGTTGTAAATTGCTAATTTCTTTTTAAAATGATGTACCGTTTCTAGTTTTCTACATTTATGTTAATGTGAAAGTTTGGAAGAGTGTTTCCACCAAGATGGTGAGCATGTGGTGGTATGACGCCATATCACCACATGCTCACCATCTTGGTGGGCACCCTGCCTAATTAGTTTACCATTTAAAATGTCACAATTTATTGTAATTAATAAAGACGAGTTTCATTTAAAAAAATGAATGTGGGGGGGACATTGTCGTCACATACCCAAATTTTATGCTGTATTAAGTATTCTTTAATGTAACTGTAAATATGTTTGTGACGCTAGCTACCAATTCTTTAGCTGTGGAGAAATAGGATAAGGTCCAACGGATAATATTACATGTGGCGTCATTAAAAAGATTGCACTTTCAACTGACATTTTTATTTTGCAGTACACACCAGTAGTACAATATGCCCATATGTGGAAGAGGATGGTCCACCTTCAGATGTCAAAACTACAGTACATCACTGCATAGATTCCATCAGGAATTTGAAGCCTTCATGAAGAAATAGACAGTCTCGTGCAGATGTGATGGAACTATGCAATGTTGCAAATTAAATGGTTTGGCAAATGTATTTTTACCCTCCCATTAGCAAGAAGTGGGGAGTAGAGTCCATCTTTTCCAATCATCTATAGGCTGGTTTTTGTGGGCTGTTGTTGTCCAGGGATCTCTTGATTTTTTATTTGATTTTCAGAGACAACTGCTATACTGTTTGAGAAAGTCTGGTAGTTATGCTCTGGCCAGATTTGAAATCTATCGAGTCTGTTAAGAGGGTTGCATACCAGAATAAGCCTTTTTTTCTTAATTATTTTTTAATTTAATTTTGGAAACTGTTGGGAACAAATGAAATGTACGAGGACCTAGCATAAATATTCTATTATTTGTTTAAATTTTTCGTTTTAAGTATATGTATATTCTATTTCATGGAAATACGTCTGTAAAGTTTATCAGACCCTCTACAATTATAAACTTTACAGACATATTTCCATAAAATGAAATATACATACATATTAACAAAAAAATGGTACAGTAAAGGGCAAGCTACATGGCCAATGCCTATGCAATGATGATGTTGTGTTTCTTAGATGTCCCAACAGATGGAGTGGGACACTAAGACATTTGTCAGAAACAAATTAGAAATATTTTGCCATAAAATTGCCTCTTGCATATTCAAATCTTGAATCACCCTGTAAATTTCGACAACAATTGATTATTTGAAATCACCTCATTAACACATTAGGTTCATCCTAGCATGCAGTCGTCTCCCTAATTTGGCAGGAAAAAAAAGCCACCAAAATGGTCTTGAATCCGGAATAATGCTTGATAGTAAACCCCCGAAAAGCACGCAATGCCCTTATTTCTAGCACATTCGGATGTGGGAGTGTGTAATTCTTAAATCAATAAGATCTTCTCAGCTTTGCTGAATAATTGTCTCTGCAAAGTGCGAGATGAAGTAAATCTTCCTCCTGCTGTTTGCTTACACAATCCCATCGTCTTGTATGGCTACTGTCAAGGATGAGCAGTCAGTAGTTTTCAGGTGTTTTGGAAAGTTTGCAGACAGTCGAACAAACAACTTCCTTTTGGAGTTCTTGGGAATCGATAATGATTCAAGTAGCAAACTTAATTGGTTCAAATACTTTTCTTCATTTGTGCAAGTAATGTATAAACACTTTCACAGTGACGACTCAGATGGCAAGATTTCATTTGGCCATATACTGTATGGTAATAATAATAACGTTTTGGCATTGCCCATATTAGATAGAAATCATGATCTTACATTTTTGCTAATTGTATGACTGACAGTATCAGTAATGCCTGATTCCCACTGGACGGAAAGCAGCGTTATGCTCTCTGTGCGCATGCGCATTTCAATTAAAAACTGGCTGCTCTCAGCAGAGGGTGCTGCTGAGGTAGAAGTTGAAAAACACCCAACTTTTTCTGCTGCCAGAAAATGATGCCAGCAGAATAATGATTCCGTTCAGTGGAAATCAGACATATAATGCCTGATTCCCAGCTCACTGCGCGCATGCGCACTTCAATTGAAAACTGACTCCAGTGGGAATGAGGCATAATGTGAAGAGCGATACATGGACCTAAAAGAAATTGAACTTGTCTGAAGATAGGCCTACCAATTTTGTTTCTATATAAAAAATTATAATAAATTAGATAAAATACATTTCAGATGTGTCCGCACATGTGTCATATATCTTTTTTTCTACAGGGCACGTGCATTAATTTTTCAATAAAATTATAAATAAGATATGTTATACATGTCATTCTCGATATAATACATATAATGTAATTTTAAAATAATTTCCATAGAAATTCCGAAAATCTTAATTTGACAAGTATATACTCATTTTTTTTTCTGATATGTCCAATCTTGCCATTTCCTATGTAAATGTCTATGAACACATGTGCCATATCCAATTATTTTACATGTCTCAGTATTGATATTTTAATATAAGTACAGTAAAACCTGCTAAGGGTGACCATTACAAAAAATGGCAAATTCGGTCAATCTATACAGGTGGTTACCATACATAGACTTTTTATGAAAGAGCAAAAACATGATTGCACTTATTTACCAATTTGCTAAAAGTGGTCACTTTACCAGGTTTTACTTTATATGTATAAGATGTCATTAGTCTAAAACGTTATTCTTATTACAGGAATTTCAAAATAATTAAAACGTATGAAATGCTGGGTATCCACAAAAGCAAACATGGGTAAACATTAAACAAAAACACAGAAAATTTGAACAAACATTAGGACAAATATGCAGTTGTATAAAACAAAAACAGCAAACAGCAAAAAGTGTTTGTCGGCAAACGTTTGACAAACAATTTCCCACAAACATCATAATATCAGATTTGACAAACAATTTCCCACAAACATTGACCAACACTTTTGCAAGAAACATTCACAAACAATGTGCCCACACCGAAAAAACCATTCAGTGAAACATGTCAGAAATTTATATATTTGGTTATAGTGCCCCTACCAAAACTTTCTATATTAAAACCGCGTCTACTAAACAGATACTACTTAGCTGATAATTTGACAAAATTAACTAAATGAAAATGTTTGTTGAAAATGATTTTTTTTCGACAAGCATTTGCTGACTGGTGGAGACGCAAAATATTTGTTCAAATTTTCTGTGTTTTTGTTTAATGTTTGTTTTGGTGGATACCCACCTTAAAGATGCTTCAATAACAAAATAGGTCGTTATATATTTTTGATGGGCCCACATCTGGCTGTTGTTTCCCCATTTATGCCCTTTGGGAAAATCCCTTGATCCTCCTCACTGTATTTCGTATTATCACAAAATCTACAGATGATAGTATTATCTTTCTTATGGATTCTTTCTGTTGCTAAATGTTAGGTTGGCCACCAAAACCTTATGACCATTATAAACATAAAAAAGTCGGCCTTTTTTTCAGATATTTCTTGCATAATTCCGAAAGTAAAGCTGGCCCAGCTGGTAAACGTAACATGCATCGATCGGTTGGTTTTATGTTGGCCATTACCATCCATGAGTGTGATCCTAAATGGCAGATTTCACAACTAAGTCACCTCCAATGCTTCTTCCCAGCTGGTGTTTATTCCATGATTTCTAATGGTGTGTTTGGGTTGACGATTCAAGATCCTTTAATAGCTCCATTTTGCCTGCACTCTTTCTGGCATTGGTAAAAACTGCTTGCATGTGCCAGCTTTTTTTCTTCAGAGTAGCATACAAATCATACCTTCTTACATGCTTGATAAAAACCTGCAATGTTGCAAAAAAATGGGTGAGAAATATATTGGGAATTTTGGTAAGATATGGTTTTTTTTCCGGCTGGAGACATTTTTTTAGGATGAGAACATTTTGATCAGGTGCATATGTTCTGATGGTAATGTAGTATGCTCGGATGAATCGTTTCAACCTAGTATTTTTTAGTTTTATACCAATGTTCATGTATCAATCATTATAAGGGATTCTTCAGGGATGCAAAAGCATTTGAAATAAAATTCATCGTGAATTGCTCCTCTGCGACCCATGTGTAAGATTAACTGAATCTAGGACATAAGAGGACCAAGACTGATGTTTTTTAGTGTGAAGACAAAAGGCTTAGGTCATTCCCCCCCCCCCTAGTGCGTGACGTCATTTATGGATGGCCCCTATATGCCTTAACGTGGTTATACTGACTTGGAAGTCTGAGGAATTCAGCTTCTAAATTTCAGCGACGTCATAACATGGCAGAGGATAGATATCCATTTCTGGTTAAACATATACTGCTATAATATTAAATCTCTTTTTTTCTCTTTAAATTTGGCGAGGTCATGCATTTAATCCACATGCATGTACATGCACTTGTATGTATGTATTCTCAAGCATGCAGCTCTGTGCTTTGACATGGCTGAAATTTGGAAACTGAATGCCCCTTCTTGTTAAACATAACATTTGTTTTATCCTCTTTAAATTTGGCAAGGTCACCTATTTTATCCACTTGATTCGCATGCACATTAATCTCAGGAATTTATCCGATTGTTATTTCGTCTAAGACAAAATAGAAAATGTGACCAGGGTTAGTTTAATGGTTTTGTTAAAAAAAATCGGTATTACAGTTGTATATACAACACAGTTGGTTTTGCGATCCTTGTTTCTTCAACTGAATTGCAAAAATGTTTGGCATGCCAAGAAAAAATTCTTGCAATTTCTGACTACATGTACAGTAATATGCATGTATCGACCGAATAAGTTAATAATCAAACCACAACATTTTTTGAAGAATGAAATGCTGGATTGAACACAGCACTTCAGTCACTGCATATTGTAAAAATGCCCAAAGGCATACTGCAAATGTACAATTGTACACCACTATACTTACACTATAAGCTACAATACTATATGCACGACACGCGCCAGAAGTACATATACATTTGCTACATTTTGTACACTGTATACATGTATATAGTACATGTGCCAGTCTCACATGTAAAGGAATCTACTACATATAATGTTGGAAATTATATAAACAATTAATTTTACATAGTTTCAAAATACTAGTATGAATTAACTACTGATAAGATTTACTTTTTGGAAAATCTGTAATCTACATCAATTTAACCTACATGTGTCAATTTTTGCATTAATGTTCCATACCAGAATAAGCCTTATTTTCTAAATTATTTTTTATTTAATTTTGATAACTGATAGGAACAAATGGAATGCACGATGACCTAGAAAAAAGATATTATTATTTGTTTAAATTGTTTGTTTATGTACATGTACATGTATATTGCATTTCATGGAAATATGTCTGTAAAGTTTATAATTGCAGATGGTCTGGTAAACTTTACGGACATATTTCCATGAAATGGAATGTACATAAACAAAAACATTAAAGAAATAATAAAAGTTTCCAAAATGAAATTAAAAATAATTTAGAAAAAAAAGCTTATTATACATGTAGTATGCAATTCTCTTAAGATATTTTAGAAAGCATGAATACATGTATTCAAATACATGTAAAATTTATACAAGTAACTCAAACCTTATCACAGTATATATACTGTATAACAAAAATGTACAGACATTCAGTGTTTGTACAACCGTATAAAAATTACGAATTAGAAGTATGCAATTGAACATACTCTGAAGAAGAATGCTACATGTTTTGCTATGGGGAAATTTTAAAACCTACTTTTAAAAAAACTTCTTCTTATATAATACAAAAATAAAAATTGATAAAAATGCAGTATTTTTGTAGCTATACTGCATGATCAAAATTTCATATTTTCCCATTTATAGGGAATTTTTAAAACAATGAAAAACTAAAATACTTATCATTTTTTTTTTGGAATACACACCGTGCGAGTACCTGCTGCCACCTAGTGGCGTATTTT
>JAQGCC010000656.1:0-32418 GCA_034698905.1 Xestoiulus laeticollis
ATAAGTAGTAGTTACTGTTTGTAACGATTGGTGGCGTTGCTTAAGCAACAGTGAGAGCTCGTTGCTTTGTGTGATTTGTTTAAATTTTTCATTACAGGGTGGCCCAAAAATTGGAATGCAGCCTGGCGTAACAGACCGCTACAACGTTCAATATAGGCCTCTATTCGACATTGAGAAAATGTATATAAGAATTGCATTGTCACTGTATAAGTTACAATTTGCAAGCCCAATTCCATCAAATAGGTCAACATGGCGACTGATATTTTATTATGCACCTAATTCTTGCATCGACTTTGAAGCATTTCTTTAAGCCTAACTGGCTACGTTAACATGTTGCTAAGGAATACACGATCATTAAAATCAATAGGAGAGAACACCAAAACTGCATTTGAATCCAATATTTTTGGAAGATTTCTGTCATCGCATGCATTTCGATGTTTGCAATTGTAACAATTTACTAAGCAGCGCAACAACTAAACTCTTTCATAACGTTTCGTGCAAACTTTCCTAACTTATCCCCGAAGTATCTTGGGAGCAGTTCATGGCAATCAGACTTTGGGAGGTACTATAATGGTAACTACTATAGAAGAGAATTTCGATCACAAGTTCTTTCCACTTACTTTACGCTATAAGGATTGCAGTTGGCTAGCCCAGAAAAGGTCAAAAGAACGGCTGTAGCGATGGAATGTTATACCATCATGTAGTTTAGAAGAAAAAACATTAGTCGAGCACCTATTACAAGCCCGAAAATACCGAACTTGATACAAGAGGATTACGACGACGTGGACACTGATATGCCATTATGCCGCAAGGCGCAAGCCGAACATCTTGCTGCAATGTGCCGTAGGGTGTGCTGCCCAAATTTGCCCTGGCGGACTATTAAGGAAACTCGACCGACATCAAGATATGGGGAGTCATCCATAAAATACCACGTTTCCTTTTTATAAGTCAATTTCACGTTATGAAATATAACTTGATTATATTTATCAACAATGACTACAAACGTGGTAAAATGATGTTATCAAGCTTCAATACGGTAGGTAACACATACGTCAGGATCGAGTTTATATGAAATTCAGCTATTTTCATCATATTTCACATAGAACAGTCACGATGGCGCTTTTTAAACATGTAGCTTCTGCACGTGACATTAACAATTATATTTAAAATTATTATTGAAACAGGCAGGGTTGTTTTTCAACCTTTTTAGTCGCGGGCAAGAGGTCATTTCCGAAAATTTACGGCGGGCCAACACCTCCACTCACTAAAATCAAGAAAAACATTTTCAAGTTATCTATAAAACTGTATTCATGCATGCAATAACAGGGTATACGAATACATGCAGATAGGCTACAATGTATTTTTTGATAGCCTACTAATTAAAGCTCTGCAGCCTTTGTTTAATAAATATATAATTAAAAATGGATGGCGGGCCATGAGTTGAAACGCGCTGGTTTTATAGAATTTTGACAAAATTTGTAGGCTATATATTTAAAGTGCTAGCTGTATAAATTAGTTTGATTATAAGTAAATAATCTCGTTATGCATGTAACCTGATAACCTCTATCAAGGTCAGGTTACATACATTTACTTTGACATCTTGAATAGAATCGTATTGTTTATAAATGGGACATTTGTACTTGACTTAATTAAAATACATGTACAAAACACCAATAAATAACAATTGATATTAGATCTGATTATAAACCTGTGAAAGTGACCACTTTTAGTGCAATACATTTTCAGCATACAAATTCTCTGTACATGCAGTGAACATGCCATCTTTTTTTGACAATTGACAATGTAAGCTTATACCTAATAAAGTGACCAGGTTTAGTATGCAATTAGCTGGCATTGATAACTTAAAAAGAATTCTCAGGAAATTAGCAGGGTTTATTCAAAGGTGAGTTCTGGGAGAGTTATACCTATGATTCATACATGTATAATGCTTCCTGTTTTATCCGTAAGGCCAATTCACTATCGTGAGCTTTTGTGAAACTTATATGAATAATCTTCATCCAGTCATTCAGTGCATCCTTTTCATGAATGTATAATAAGTTTTTGGAAAACATTTTTTTAAATAACAAGTTTCATTAACAGTTTACAGAGAACTTTGCTTAGTTGATAAAACCTTTCCAACAACTTGTTGTTATCAATACAACTAGCCAGCTTTGCAAATTTTTGGGTGGTCACTTTTATCAGGTTCTACTGTATATGTGAGGTATATTAAAGGTTGGCTCTTAAATGGCTTTTAATGATATCTAAACTAATATTTTATTGATAAAACGTTAATATATGAAACTTTGGAAAAAAATGCAACGTTGGTACTTTTTATGTTAAACTGGAATGCTCCAGTAACTTTAAAATTTGATAAAATATGATTCCTTGACCTTGATCATATAGTTGGGACTTTTTATAAAATAAGAAATAATTTCAAAACATGGTATTCGATTCGAATATAGTTATACTGTATATAAGTACATGTACAGTAATGTGCACCATTGGCCGGTTTTAAAACATACTTTATTAATCTGTTTAATAAAATTATCATACATAGTATCAAATAAAGCTTTTGCATTCCAGAAACGGTTTATAATTCTAATATGCCAACAGTAATAACAGCTGTAGTAATTTAATTGCTGAAACGATAATATGAAACTACTTTAGATAACTTCAATTTTAAGCTAATGGATGAGTAAGGTATCTGAAAAATGAGTAATAGAGGCTAGAAGACTTACAATATATGTAGTTGTTATTACAAAGGGTTCATTTTTTTTAAAAAAAATTAAATATTATTGAACTTGATAGCAGTCATATAAATGACAAATCGCAATAACTTATTAAGAATATTATTTGCCTATTATGCTCACAAACAGGCTAATGATAAGCTTTACTATATCACTAAGATTTATCAGATGAAACACTTGCCATAAACATAAAAGGTGTAATTGGACTTCAGGATATTGCTAAGGATATACTGATATCAATGGCATTGGAACATATGCATGTACATGTACATGTATTAAATACGTGTTCGTTTGTCAGCTTATACCTCCAAAACTGATTATTTCTATCGTAAACAAACCGAATATGCACGTACAACATGCATTAATGAGATAAGCGCTGAGATCTCTACTGTTGTGAAATAGCCACAAATTCTGTAGACAGAAAGCGACCCATTAACCCTTTCTTATAGTTAACTATATAATAACATACGGTTAGTACATAGAAACTCAAGGGGCTGAAAATGAAACTATTTGAAAGGCATTTTTAACCTATTATATAATTTCACCTATCAATCGCATTTTTAAATTTTTAAATTTCAGCTATTGGTAACAAAAATAGTTGATGTCATTTCTGTTGATGCATTTCTGCACTTGAAAACTTGAATGTATTCAGAAAATTAGTTGTACTACAATTAAGTAATAATAAAAAGTAAAGCATACGGAGACAGGTTTGAGGTTTTCTTGCAATTTCTTTGAGAATTATTCCGCAATCTTTGCGAACCTTATACATGTAAGCATTTTACAGACCGATGGAGCATAGAGATACAGTATATCATAAATAATTTTTGAATAAAGGTTGTTACCCAAAGCTTGAGTATCGTATACATCACACATGCATATAGGATACGGTTTATTGCATTTTGATATAAAGCGTAAAATGCCATTTAATGGTCTTGTTTACTCTACCAGTCCATCTATAATATTTTCTGCATCACATCAACCCCAGATCGCATAAAAACTAACCTGTCACCTCATTTATACTTATCTAGATCAAATAGGATCCAAGATATGAGTTTTATGCACCATGATCTTATTATGATGCCACAAATGTTATACATTGTATAACAGAATCACTCTGTCTTTGGGCTGATGTTATTTTCCTTTAAGAATTAATATAATGTATAATAGTTCTCCCCTGATACATATTCTCACGTTGATGAGTGATGACTATTCTAAAACAACCAGGCTAAAGACTTTCATACTAAAAGTAGGGATCAAGCTGAAGACATTAATAATTGCAGACGATGTCTGTATACGTGCTAGTATACATACATGTATATTGATTGGTGATTAACATGAATATTTCACCTTTATGGAATTCGAGAATTGTGGTTGACAAGACAATTGTTTAATATCAATTAAGTAGTGCTGCTACTCGTCTACTTTTTGTATGCATATATTCATCACATCACGTACTGTATACCGGTTTCTGCAGTTTTGTGCAAATTATGTCAATAACATGTCTCTGAAATTATCTGCCTGAAATAAGATAACGCATCTTTTTTAATTTCCATGAAGCGGTCATAATAAATACATACAGGTACATTATAATAAAATCAAAGAAATTATACAAATAAAAATGTTATACGTGTAGGCCCATCATCTACAACTGTACATGTATAAACGTACTTGAAATGTTTATGTAAAACTATTGTATGCTTATCTTTAGATTTTAGCAACTCATTCACCATGAGACTCGAATTTGATATCTAACAACACCCATTTTTATTTATTTGATAATGCATGTATACTTTTATTGGACTTCGTGAAGCATGTACAGTAGTTCAAATTTAAAAGATCATTATGTTGAATATAACTTCCAAACATGGATATACGAGCGAAGTTCAATAAACTGGACAAAATACGAGATTGCAAATTCCTTGGAATTTCGACCACGTACAGTGTACAGTGTAAATTGAAATATGCTCCTTGATTTGCTTGGTTAGTTTGGGTGTGCCTGTCTATGACATGGCAGCTTTTTCACGACAAATTCCCATGTGACTAGGCAACTTTTTCCTGAAAACAATGAATTTACCATGGATTTTTTGAAGAAAAAGGTTCAACTACAATATTTTATTGGCAATGGCATGTCAACAAGCGTTTGATACAATGCATGCCCTATTTTCAGTTATTGACAGTGAAATACTGTGTTAGGGTAAAGAAAAAAATCGATGTGCGTTACAATTATGCAAATACAAGAAAATCACTGGTAAAAAAAAATGAATTTGATAGTATATATAGTCAGTACAAAAAATAATACAGTACATACATGTATTTAAAAGAAGCCTGTTTCCTGCCGCATAAATGGCATAAAAAATAACCTAAATATTTTGCATTCATATATACACACTGTACATGCACATGACTTTCACACCAACTTTTGTCTTACAAGGTCAAGCAAATAAAGGTTTTATTTAATGTTCCTCAACATAGAGAATAAGCCTTGCAAAATACTTCAATGGAATTACATGTACATTACTTAAATTGTGCAATATGCTTAACGTACTATAGTGTAATGTATGCGTTTAACCATGTATTTCATACCATTCTAAAAACATACATGTAAAATTAGCAATAACTTCTGTCCAGCACCACGTTCACTATAGAAATTTTTCTTCAATACATGTAGGCCTACATGTATATACAGTACATGTTGATACTTTTGGTCGAATCACTATGAGAATACAACATACAGTGTACAATTGAATCGGTTAACTTTCATGTACATGTACAAACTTATAAATGTAGACGTCGTATTATCGACATTACAAAGAGCCCTATAATTTCAGTAAATTTATATCGATAATGATAATGAAGACACAAAAATGGAATTGGCCTCTAGCATAATGTTCATGAAATGAAATTGCCTGCTTAACTATAGCTTTCATGCCCATCGTTATTCGTAAGACCACCCCTAAAGCGTGTTATAAAAGGATGAACATCCTTTGATTTTGAATCTGGAGTCTTTGCTGATGGTGCGGATGAATAGGAAAATGCAGAATTTTCATTAACATTCCTTGTTCGACCTGCAGGAAGATCTGCCATTCCGCGTTTATTATTTTGACCGTTTTGAGGATTGGATCCATAATTATTCGCTGAGATCCAGGAAGTGGTCCTGCTTGAAGCCGGACTATAGTCCCGGTCACTCCATCTTTGGGTGTCATTAAAGCTTCTCATGAAATAGTTGGGCACTGGAGAGTTTGATTTATACTTCTGTCGAGGTTGTATGCTTTGACCATAAGTTTTCTCATGTTTATCGGATGGCGCATAAGCATAGCTTCTTCCATTGTCATAATCTCCATAATATTCCTGCGACGTGGGGTATCGTTTACCGCCATATCCTCTCGACCACAATTCCTCCTGGTACCAATCCTGAAGCATGAGCTCCAATGTTTGGGTATCGAAGGTTTCTACCAGTTTCGGTCGGTTGCCATATATTTGGCCAGAATGCCCTTTGTCCTCTTTGAAAACGTAATAAGGCACGTCGTAATGGCCTCTTCCCTTGTATCGGTGAGGTGGTACTGCTCCATGGGGGACACGGTAAACGGTTCCATCAGGTAAAACATAGTCGTCATATTCGCGTTTAACGATTTCTACTTGCCATTGAAATGGTATGTAATTGTTTCCCTTATCATCAGGACCTTCTACAGTCTTGTAATTGCTGGATGCACTCTTTTGGTCATCACTGGACTTGGAGGAGGCTTTTTCGTTGAGACTACGGGACCTGCAGACAGCTATAAATCCCACTAACAGAACCAGTAGTGTTTTCAGATCCATGGTTTGCACAATTCTGATTTCCAATCACCTCCCATCACATGTTCATATACTCTGGAAGGCGTAAGGTGTTGTGGCCACGTGATAATGGGAATGAGCAAGTCATTAAGCACCTCTTGTTGCGCTTTGATGGTTGCTGGAAATTTGGAGAAAAAAAATCTGGTACAGAGCTGACCGATATTTCCTCAAGTAGCAAAAAAGTAGGTGGAGAAGGAAGACTGAAATTTTCAAAAAATAAAATATAAAAAGTGAAGGCGAAACAATATGTGGCTGACAACCTGGCCCGAATGCGGTTGTAGAATATGCAATCAGATGCAGGAGTGGCACATTGGTAATACATTAATTCACCACTATACATGCATTATTTCATGAATATATTTCCTCTTGCCATAAAAAAGTATCCAAGTTTTCAAATTCGCAGTGCTTAATTAGCAATTATTTCATTGGAATAATGAATGTGTGCCGGCATTCCGTTCTTCCTCTCGTTTCAATGCGGTGATTTATATAATTCCGGTTTACAGGATGCATCCACTTTCTATATGGGAAATTTCCCATGCCATGCATCAACCTTTTCACTTTTTCCATGTAAGGATGCATGGGTTCCACAAAAGTCAACATCTCATTTTGACAACAGATTTAACGGCAGGCAATATAATCCAAATTGACAACAAAAAAATAAAGGCATTCCAATTTTGCTGTTTTCAAATGTACATGCATATATAATTTGTGATAGGAAGATTCATGAATTTATAATGAAAAACGATTGCAAGTTACTTTTGCAAACTTGCTTTCATTTGGGAGAAATACGAATGCTTCAACAAATGTCCTGTTTTTTAATGAAATTGCAATCATAAATTATATACATCTACAGTTTATATGCGTTTCGAATGTTGAACACGCAAGCTGTAGAAATACTAGCTAGCTGGCATTTAAAGCAACTGGTGCCTCATGGTCATTCAATAGAAATTAAGCCATTAAATGAAACGAGATAGATTTTAAAGTCTTGACGTACATGTATATTGCTTATTTTTTTCTCTTGATAATTACTGTTATTAAAACGATAAAACTATTGTACTTAGATTGGCAAACTTTAGGTTAACAATTTTGAAATCACGACCTCCGAATCAGACTTTGCTGCAAGTCTTATATTCATTATTTCGGTTATTTTTTTCATTTAACAAATTGGATTGCTAACTAATAAATAGTGGCAGACACCTAATTGTACGATCTGTTATTCTTTTATAAATATATAATATGTCATGCCTTATTTTCACTTTCAGACAAGTTCTTTCCCTCCCTATAGTATAATAGCACAACAGGGCTGGGCGGCCTACATACAGTTCATGTATTTTTAAAAACTTTTTAAAATTGAACGCTATAGTGTCTGCATAACTTACATGTTTAATTGCAATATATAAAACTATACTGCATGGTAATTCCAGGGCAAAATTGCATATTTTAAATTTAGAAACTATTTGAACATCCTTTTGTATTGACTCCACTTATAAGCATGTATTATTTTTTCGGTCAATTACATGTATTGCCAAATGTATTTTATATGAATTATACAGGATACAGCAAAGAACCATAAAGGTGTTTTTAAATAGAATATACTTTAAATGACCAAAGAGGTCAAAACTAGTCGTTCAATTAAGTCTATATACATGTATACGTATATTCGTATATTTATTATTTTAAGATAAAAAACTCTAATCCAGCATATTTTTTGTCAATCGATGTGCCCAGTTGTCCGCAGATGTATATTGCAGGAGTTTGGGAAACGATCGCACAATTTTATATTTAAAGTCCTTCTAAAGTCTTCTAAAGTCCTTAAAACTATTACAAACATAGCCCCTCTTCAATGTGCTGTGAGTCGAAACTGATTATAACATGTACATCTACATGTATGTTAAACGAGCAGTCAATACGAACATTTCTTAATCTGGTGTATTGTACCTTTAGTTTAAAGGAAGTTTAATTTGTATTTTAAATAATATCCTATATATGTGCGTTGGCTTTTGCCACACCCTGTATATCTACACATTTGGAATTTCTAACAAGTGTACATGTTATTCTTTATGACACGGTTGTAATCAGCTCTCAAAGTAATGTTTACAATCACATTATCAATTAAACCAGTAAAAAGCAGTCAGTACGTTTAGCCTATATATCTTTGGCATAAATATACACTATTGTGCACACTTACATATATATATAGTGTCAGCGAAAAAATTATACACGACACAATATTAAAACATGCGCATTTTAAATGCTCGGTTAGAACTGCATCGCCATGGAGCAACTATTGAAACCAATATACATATTTCAAAATGAAAAATGTTAAAATTAAACGCTATTATTTTTTATTTATTTCGGTTCAGCACATCTTCATATAGCGTTTGAATATTTCCAACATGGCCACGTTCTTTTACTCAAAAAACGGCCATTTTTGGGTGCAATTGTATACATGCAAGCATTGCTTTTCTAATCTTCATTTGGGAAAGAACGTGGACGTTTGGAATTAAAGTATTGCTAAAAATTCATACTATACGACACCAGATGTGCTGAAACGGAATAAGAGTTACATGTGAAGTTTTAAATTGAGTTTTGTCATTTCTTGCTAGTTCTCATCATTTATCCCAACAACCTTGGATTTTTATCCTTCTGTTTATCAGTTCTAAATTTATTACTTGGTGTGTTATTTTTATATAAAATAATAATCAATTCAGCTTTTAACATCATCTTTAATTCGTGATTTCTAGATTTTCTTATACGAAATATCGGACAAATTGTTTAAATTGTTTTTAAAGTGCATGTACATGTATGGTTCAGCAAATAAACAGTATAATCCACAAGAATTCGGCTCTGTGTTAATTTGACATGGCTGAAATTCAGGAGCTAAATTCCAGAAGTCATATATCGTATTAACAGCACTTAATTTAGTGTGCAGGGCTTTTATTTTTGGTTTGCAAAGATATTTGATTCAATCGCTTATCCCGCATTCGATTACGCATATAACATACCAGATCCGATTATATTATTTCGTCTAAACCAAATAGAAAGCTTAACCAAATGCATACAGTCCTACAGTAAAAGAGGTTCGAAGAACTTGTGAATTTCGCAGAGTGTAATTTACCACGTAAATGCTTAAACTAAATGCAGTGAATTTGATTTTTGTCTATATGCATGTACATTGTACATTCTTAATTGGAAAATTGACAAATACAAGAAATACAATCGATCTAGACGTCGAAGTCACATATACAGTACATGTACGTTTAAAATAACACATATAAAACTCACACTTCTTCATCATTTCAAATAAGTGGCGAGTTCAGGATTCACATTTTCAACAAAAACATGTTTAGTAAACTATGAAGGCAAAGATATATAGACCCGATATAAAACAATTGAATGAAATATGCCACATGTGTGAAAAACTATGGAGAGAAATATCATAGCAATCGGATTTAAATATTCAGTGCACTTATAGTAAATAGACTGGAAACTAATTTATCATGTCGTTTCGTATAATAATGTCATTAAATATATGAATGGAAATAACTTACATTACATATATAGTAGATTAATTAATACCGTTCTGTATGAACACCAATATTTCTACACTGCAGAAGTGACTAAATTGACCTTCGATCACGATTGATGCTGATAGATTAATTAGCATTCACCATGATAACAGTATCCGCGAAAATCCACTAGCTCATTAATTTCGCATGTTTAGAAATTATTACTTCCTTCATGAATTTAAAGCTGCTGCATATATAAAATTGAATCAAAAAGATGTGGGTATCAAAATAAATGGGAGGCCTACAAATGAGATACAATTAATTTCTTACAATTATCTTCTAATGACTTATGCACGTACAAAGAAAGGCAGTAAACCTTTGCTTCCTATTATACTACGAGGCTATAGGTTCACACACCAGAGAAAATACGTTACCGCAACAATTCCTTGAAGATGTTGGCCTGAATGTTTGAATCTTGTCGACATCGCAAGGAGGCACGAGAGGGCACCAAGGTCAACATATCAAACATCCTATATAGAATTGAAAGAATGAAGATGGACGATCACCCATGCTTGCAGGCTTCGATTGATGAACAATGTTTAAATTCCGCAACAAAAGAGAGATATCCCATTTTCTTTTATAAAGCATGTAGTACGTCTCTGCATGCATGGCTGAAATAAAAATTGAACATGCCTATAGCAGTACAATTATTAGACAAACGCCAAAACTGTCTGCTTTGAACGCCATCTTGATGACGCAATACTCCCGAATTGTCAAAAATTAGGATTCTCAGATATTAAATGTAGGGGAGACTGGAGAACTTGAGACACTTTTTACTCAATTGTTACCTTTCCCAATAGTTTATGAATAAAATATCAACGGTCTAAATAATAATGTTTCACATGCAAAAAAAAAATTGCTTCAGTGTCACAAATTGTCTGCCACACTTGTGCAAACAAAACAAGAAATCGCCAACATTTTCATTGGCAATTTAGAGAACGTTCGCAAATTTATTGATAAAATTGAGCTTTGAAAGCAGAAAAACCTTTTCAATTACTAAAACAGCTGAAGTTATCACTATCGTTCTCTATGGTGACCACCAATTATACAGTGACCGATTCTACAACTTTTTTAGGTGGTAACCACCCAAAAAAGTTTTTACTGTAAAAGCAGGTTTTACTGTATGTGTATTTATTAAATTAACATAATGTTAAAATATTGACAATTGTCAGTTTAAAAGAAAACCTCGCGTAAATAAGTTTTAAAACATTCCTCAATATAAATAAAGTTGGCCTTTATATATATCTTGACTTTATACTTCCTTTCTTAAATGGCACTAACAACTACATCCATTGCTCTTTCTGCACATTCAGACTACATAAAAACAAGAGCATTATGTGCTCTTTTAACACAATGATGATCATTTATTAGTCCATGCACTGATGATATAATCCGTTTAATTAAATTTTAAAAACATTTTCAACTAGTCGAGTAAATACAAAAGGTATATTCATGAATTCTATCTTATCTCGTCTTTGACTGCATTCCGTTACATTATTGTTTACGGAAGCTCCGAGCAGGCTAATCACCCGCAGGAATGTTCGGGATGCTATTTTATGTTTGACCAGAAGCGTACGTAGCCTGCCCGTTTTATAAGCTTACGTAAAATAATCCAATTTTAACTTCGCCAAAGAAAAGATGGAACAGCGTAGATTTTGAAATTTAACTTTTAAAAAGAGTAGCGAAAAAATATTTAAAAGTATTGAAAATAATTCCTTTGCAAGCTTTGATTTGATGATCTAGGTTTAGTTCAATATTTTTTTGGATTGCATTAAAATTCTAAGACCTATTTCGAAAAATCAAAAAATCGAGGAAACGTAAATGTCCCTATAGCTGCCAAAAGTTTTCATCCAATTCGCTATATTTGAGCAACAAACTAGTGGCGTTTATATACTTTATATACTTTACATGCAAGCCTCGAAGGTCTGTTAACGCACCATGGAATTGAAAAAGTAAGGTGAATATATACAATGTAAATCCACTGCAGTTTCCACGAACCTTTTCTGCCGATATTTTGATTCAACAAAAAATATATTTCCACGAATCGATAAGATATTTGAAATTCTTTCCAAGAATGGATATGGTTGTTAAATGGAACATATTTTAAATATTTATGTTTGACACTGCAGACAAGTTAGCCATAACAGTTGCAAGTGAAAAACACGTCATTATTTTTCTCATCCAATAGAACTATACTGTCCAATCTCATGTAATCAATAAAAATCGTTGATGAAATTAAAAAGAAATACCTTCCATTTAGACCTTTTAATGAAATTCAGCCAACCTTACATACACAATAGCTTCTCAGGATCAAATAAATAATATAACTTAATAAATAACGAAACTCGTGCACAAGTAGTAGATCATGAATTGATTTCAATCTGACTACATTATGACAATCAGTATAATAAAATACACACATGTACATACTGCATAGTATGATGATGTTGTTCAAACTCATAAACTGGGAAATGAAGTTGTTACACTGTACTTATCATTTTTCACACTTAGCTCAACATTATTATAAAAATAATAAATATTACATAAAATGATAATTTCATATACGAAAATTATTGTTTACAGTACAGTTTTACATTTGTATATATAAGCGCATTAAACATTAAATTGATATTAAAGTAATCTGCTTTACTTTTTAACAAATGATTTTCCGAAACCTGATTAGGAAGAAAAAATTGTACCGAAAATTCTCTTACATGTAGTTCATTCAACGAAATAATCCCAGTTACAAGCCGGTTATGCTCAGCTGTATATCATTAAATAAATAAATTACCCACGTCTAAAGCATGCCCTAATTTAGAGAACATTTGAAAATTGCCTCTTCCCATTATTACTATACTTTTGAAAATAAGTTCTGGAAGCACCTGACGTGGTTAGATATGCAAATGACACATTAAAGAAAAAAAGATTACTAGCCTAAAAGGCTTAATCTCTAATAAGTTTTCGTACTTTATCGATTTTTGGCAGAAGTGCTAAATCAAGCATCTTGACAGAAGTTGATTTATAACGAAAGACTTGTTAACTTTATACTTTCGGTCTCAATTAGATGATTGCTGCGCGCGTAAGCTCCAATCCCTTATGCAAATGAATTTTTCAAATGTTAAGTTTGCTTGCATGATCTGTGATTAACTTTACATTTATGTTAGAGTGTGCTCATCCACTGTCACTTACAGATGCTTCTGTTTAAAAATAATTTATAAGCAAGTCGGCCAAATAAAACGCTAGAATTAGAATGTTGTTAAAGTGGTGTAAAAGGTAACTACAGTATATTTAAATATAAATCCGATCGAGTCAATTCTTATGGCATATTCAATACCCAACCTTTAAGTGAATTAAGCGATACAAAATATAATACAGTGTACGTCACTTAATGGAATCACCAAGTTCTGTATACTCCAATACAAATACATTGGAGAATAACCGCTTATTGCGATCAATGATTTGCTTAATGGAATCATTAAGCCCCATAATGCATCTACATTTTACAGTAATATTAATCCTAGATCTCCCTTTTATGTGTCAGGCCACATTTTCTGTTAGGTGCTTGTATAAATTGTACACGTATAACATGGAACTTGAAAGAAAACGGAAGGATTGAAAACCTGAAAAAACTGAAACCGAAGATGGCCATTTTAGAGCAGTGTACGATAAATTAATTGCCTAAAATGAGTAAATGGATTGCGGCTCGACTGTTAAAAATCGTCTTAAAAATTGTGTGACTTGTTGTGTAGCATATATAGATCTATACTGACTTTAAAATTCAGTATGAATTTAAAATTTTTATTAACTTTCATTTTGAAATAAAATTAAAAGAAAAATATAATTTTTTATTCGCGAATTATAGTCTTTTGAATTAAAAATAGCCTGGGACAAATGTGATCCCATTAAGCGGAGTCCACTGTAACGATAAATTGTGATAATTTAAAAAAAAAACATTTTGATATTTGAGCTGAGATTACGTTGCAATATAGCCTATACGATCTTCGGTCTTCGGATAGACATCGTAACCAGAAAACAATATGCTCTTTTTATAATAATAATGTCGAGGTAATAATGTTTTCAAGACATCCAATTGAGCAATTATCCATTGCAGCGTAATACAACAAAGGTATATTAATAAAGCTATTGCATTAATTGTCAATGATATTGACACTAGTGTCTTATCAAGTCAACTGAAATTAAATTGCACTTAATTATGTTTACAAAGGATGGGAAAGTATAAGTAAGGGATTCCAAAATAATATGATAGAGGTACACATTTATAAAAACTAAAAACGATGAGTTAAAATTCAACCCAATATTGAGTGCTCTATGGACATACCAACATTGGGTTAACATTAGGCTGAATTTAAGTGTAACAACCCAATGAGGGGTTAAATCTATCCAACGTACGTTGGGTCACAATGATTAACACAGGTTTTCGTTAAAATATGCTCAGAATTTGGTAAATGTGAGGTTTGTAGTATTTATACTCCACTCATAATTGGGTAACTTTATTATAAATAACGCAAACCTCACATTTACCCAATTCTGGGCATATATTAACCAAAATCTGTGTTAATCACTGTGACACAACGTTGGGTAGCTTTAACCCGACATTTGGTTGTTACACTTAAATTCAACCCAATGTTAACCCAATATTGGTATATCCATATAGCACTCAATATAGGTTTGAATTTTAACCCAACGTTTTAAATATGTAATAATTAGGTTCAATTATTTGTATCGAATAAACGATCAACCGCTCCATGGATGAATAAAATCAGAAATCGGATTTTTGTTATAATTAACTCCAGTGGAGTGAACAGCACTGTCTGCCTGGCCATTACTTTTAGGATTCACTTCTGCTATCCGACGACCCATGATTAATTTATTTTCCCGTTGACGGAGAGATGAATGTGGTTTCTGACCTGATGCCATAGAAACCGGCCTTTTGGGAAACCGTCCATCAAGAGCTCTCCTCTGGTGTACGCCTGCTAATTGGTGATGGTCGATGACTTCCGATTGGACAGAATCTTGAGGATGACTCCTGGCATTTCCAATGATTGCATTATTGTTGTTACCAAAGCCCAGAGATGTAAGACGAAAGCTTGGAATTCTCAGATGATGCAGAGATGGCCGGTTGTTGACGAGGGGTCCTCTCATAAGATGCTGTGGAGCATTTGCTTTGTTATCATCCGTGATAGCAGGGTCTGTGATAGCCTGGAAACGAGAGGGTTTCATCTGAGGAAGATGCCTCTGTGGAAAGTCGAAATGCTGAGCAGGTGATCCCGACGATCCCGAGGACACCAGTATGGGAATTGGATCAGGTTGACTAGTTTGGGTCAAAGGTGGTGTACTCAAAGTGCTTTGCTCCACATCTACTTTCCTCAAAAAGCTGTTTTCTGAAGATTGGTGTGCTTCTCCTGGGGACTCTTCTGTGGTAGATGTAGACGACTTCAGGATGAACGAGGATCTTAAATGACAAGAACAGGCCGTTGGTACCTAGGGAGAAAGAAACAAAATATATACCTTTAGCCAAAAATTAGCCTCAAGGAATAAGTCAGGAAATTTGCCTTCGTAATTTCAAGCAAGATCCCGGAAGGCCAGTTTTCGGTAAACGATGATTAATTGCTGGAATGATTCAATTTTCTCGTGTCAGGGCGTCTGAATATGTCTCTGGCTTGCAAAGATCAAACTCTGTTCTCTATAATATGCTATCCGTGCTTTGAATACTTAACGTATTGGCCCATGAGGAGTAATCTGATTTACTGTAAACGCGTCAAATGCGAGATGCTCATGAACTCAGAAAATCCAATAAGTTTCCACCTATGGGAACGAACCTAGACTAAAAGCCATAATGCACACAAGCTATATAGGATAGAAAAAAAGCAACAACTAGAAAACGCAATTTTATCATCACTCCCCATTAGTTGGCCACTTTCTCTTCCTGGGGATTTCCAAACCTGATGATACGCTAGATATCAAGATACACTTGTGGGATCTTAAGGTGAAATGCAGGATTTTAGTTTAAGACAGATTTCTTAAATAATATATCTGCGTTGCAAGAATTAAATAAAAGCATCCAGAAATGCAACTCGCTTAAAAGTATTTCATGAAGTACATGTATATTTGAAGGGCAGATTAATAATTTGAACATGAATGATTTAATTAGGTGTGTAAGGTCGTAAATAGGTTACAGTGGTATACTGTATGGCTAGAACAATATATACTATTTGCCAAATTCTGAGACGAAAATTGGATGAAATGATAATGATATTTTCGTTATAAAAACATACATGTTTTTGTTTGCTGAACTACTGCATTTTTGCTTCAGGTGAGCATTAGCAGGTTCTATACGGATTTATAGGCTATGGAGTAACGGGGGAAATGCTATACGTCAAGATCAGTCTAATCAGTCAAGATTGTCAATTTGAGTTTTAAACCTATAGGGATACCAAATGTCAGACGAATTGCATAACCACTAAATACCCTACTCGTTATGAAAGTTTAAATTATTTTTTTCTTAAGATGCGCAGGCAGCTAATGTGTTTTATGGTTGCAAGGAATTATCTAAAAAGCTATAAAATTCTCTTTGGTCAAGTAATGTTAAATATAAGCTAAAGAATATAATTTTTATGAATATTTCAATAGCTGTAGGTCTAATACCAGAGTACTAGCTTCTTTTTCAGTTGAAGAACGGTTGGTTTAATAACAACAATTTTTTTTATTTATTTTAGGGCACCTTTACCAATTAAGTCATAATTTTGATATTTTTTCTTTGTTTTTCTAACTTTATGAACTGGATTGCAAAGTGCCAGCATTTCATTTTTTTTTGTATAAATGCAGTATACATGTAAGTATAAATTGACATGAAAAGTTCCAACCCTTCTTAAACAGTTTTCGGATCGGTTGGTTTAGTGCATGCTATAGCTTTATAAGCGTTTCAGCTCCAAGCGTGCAATTGATATGCCCTGTAATTTTAAAATGTTTTAAATATTTAGATCTCACTATCCAACACATCGAAATTAATTACCTTAAAAATATCCAGATGAAATCCGCGTTCTCGATCCCAGGCCACCAAGCGTTGATAATTATAAATTTGGACACATTCCGAATTTAAGTAGCTGAATACATAGCTGCACCGGGAATAGGGTTTCCTGTTTGTTTAGAAAATAAACACATAAAATGAAATTACACTTTATGCCAAAATGAACTCGCTAAAAAAAGCAAGAATCTACATCGTGAAACTACTGGGGTAAATATATACATGTAAGCGGAAAATTTCACTTCCCTTAACGGTTTTTAGTATGTGAATCTAGCGCCAAAACTGTAATTATTACCACGGATTAAATCACACGTTTTGACAGGAAAAAAATCATCAAGTAACACCCAAATTAGGAATGAAGTTGGTAGAAAGATATATTGGATCGTCTCTGCACAAGCTTATAAAAACATGATTTATACTGGAATTTTCTAGGCTTAAATGTGGTGTTCGTAAATACTTGTATATGCAGTTGTTGCACTGAATTGTAGATAAGAATATACATGTTTTAAAATTACAGCTCTGCTATATAAAAAAGAGTAGTTTTTTTAAAAGATAATTGTGCAAAATCACTGAACCGTTAAGAACCAACAATTGCATTGCAGGGCGTCACCTCTTTTATCCACGCATTTTTAATTAATTTATAAAAAGTGAACCAAATGAAAAAAAAAAAAAAATCAATTGCATAAAGGACTTTACCCTTTAAAGCGTAATAAATTGATCTTTAGTAAATACGAGGAAATTTTTCTCCGAGCACCAATGAGTTAATATTAAAAAAAAACTATTGAAATTATAAGCTGTAATAATTAGCTTTACTCACAAGCATTTCTCCAAGCGTACAGTTTGCGTAAATTCATCAAAATTCACAACAATCTTCCATTTTCCTTGTGCACTCTTCGCTCTTTTTAACCTGGCATATTTAATATCAGATGGGCAAACGAAACCACCATCAGCACCATAATCTCTGTAGGAATGTGTGTTATTGTTTTCAGTTCTATATTGGAAAATTATATCAGAAATAACATCAGCTTATACAATTAGTTATGGTGTTTTCATAGATACCAATTCACAGCAAATTGCCATAGGTGAAAAACTAACTGCAAATAATTAATTAAATGCAGATAAACACTGCTTAGAATTTCCACGCTGTAAACACTGATGATTAATCCACATTTATGTTGATGCAATAATTCAGACTTACCCATAATAATGCTCATACGTATACAGGACTTCTTCTTGTAGTGATACGCCTTCAGTTAAGATATTTGCATTTTGTTCTTTTACGTCTGCCATCATATATCTCAGTCGTTGCAAATCCATCTGAACAGCTCGGCGAAGAGCATCTCTACAATGATCAAAGAGCAGTTTAAAAATAAAGCGTTTTAAATACATGTACATATATACATATTAAACGTGGAGTATATACAGTATATAGTATAGGTGTGGTGTGTAATAATTACACTCATTAATATCTCATATCGTTATTAATCCACGCTTAATTTCAGTTTAATTTTCTATAAGTATTGTGCTTAAAATTATATATATATATTCCAATAAGAGAGCTACATCTGGTGTATAGGCCTACTTGGTAAAAAAATTTAAGTACATGTATTTTACATTATAAATAAAATTTCTTTTCTAGTGATAAAATAACAAAACTGATAAGAATATTCCAAATTTTTGTGTGTGGAAAATCCACATTGGTAACATTGCAGTACAACGAATAACATAATGTACATTCATTAGGGTCTAAAAAAAATCTTCAAGGGCTTAAGTAAAATTTAATAACTATAGGTGCACCATATGTATGATAAAGATAAAATTAAACAACGTGAGATCATGTATTTTTATTTCAAATTTTTTCATTAAATATGCATTTGTGTACTAGGAGCTAGAGCTTTTTAAGAGGGTGATAAAGATTGTACATATACCTGAAATACCTGACACTCACATGTGAAACTTGTTTTGGTTTAAAGCAGGATTTTGTATGCAAATGTTTCATCGGGTCAAAAATTTAAAAAAAATTTAAAATTACTTAAAAAAATGGTTTAGTCTAAAATGAAGTTACGTATACATGTACGTTAGGCTCCCCACACAAATCATTGTCAGAGTTGCATATTAAAACCAAAAAAGTAAATTTTTAGCTTTTTTCTAGGGTCAAAGCATGCTGATGCACATGTACTATATACATTATATAAACTTGTAAATATATATATATAATGTATGAATAGAATGATATTTAAATCAGGTGATACGTTTGATGTTTAAAGTATATAGCTTGATCTATAGAACAAATCATGAAAGACCACCACCACACAGTAAAAGGAGTGTCGTGAGAAGTTCCAATCTATTGATGTAATTGGAGATTTGGAATTATTAGAACCCTAAAATAATATTTTAAACGTCACCTGACCAATCTCCTAGTAATTAAAATACACACCGGAAGTAATAACAAAGTCACGCGCACAATTGCAAAATAGCAGAAAATTACCCGCTATTACATTTCTGCAATTAAAGTAAAAGGTAAATTGCATATGTTTGAACCTGTTGCTATCACCTAAAGCTCTTGTTGGTGCACCCTGGGCTAATTTTTTCCACACCTATAGAACGGCAGCAGTGAAAAGTCATTAAAAATTAGGCCGACTTTGGCAGCTAGCAATCTATTTGCCTTACAGCAAGATTATAATTACAAAATTAAAAAAAATAATTATTTTGTTAAACAAATGTCAATAAACCAATCCCTTCAAAACTTGAATATTTTGATTGCCAATTAAAATATTAACAGTTCAACAGAGGAGGTCGGATCTGTTAAGTAAACATGCATACCATTGATGAAATTGAAATGGCATCCATGTTTCTGAATTCAGCGTTTTGTAAATGAAATGAGAAATGACCCATCTTGTTTTCTTGGATATTTTCGTGGTTATCTTTATCCATTTCGTTCTTTTTATTAAATTTAATAATGCAGCGAGCGAAGTAGTCAAATTAGCATATTATTGACCCCTGTTGAACTGCATGGAAACAATAACAAAATGCTAACGCTCGCTGAAACAGCAACTATTGCTTAATGAATCTGATTTTTTTTTGGTTTCTCATGAACAGTCATAAATTATTCTATACTAAAAATAAAAGGAAGTTATTTCACTTTTAGAATTTCCTCGTGCACGCTGTGCTACAGCAGAATTTTACATGCAAGACTAGGAAATATGTTTTAATCTGTACTCCCTCTATATATACCAGTATACTCATTAATTTTTTCGCCAAATGCCAGTTTGATTTTTAAATAAATGCAAAACCCCCGAAGGGAGTGGTACTTTTTAGGTATTCTGATGCTAAAACTATTCCCTAACTTAATGTATACAGTTTAATTCGCTTATAACAATTTTCCAGGGACCATAGAAATCAGATCGTTATATCCAGGATTTATGAAAATAAAGCTTACAAGTAATAACTAAATTAATGTACTGTATATACACATACATGTACATGTATACACAGAAATGCAAGTTTAAAATTGATTTGAATGTAATTATTAAATGTTTTGACTGAAAAACTTCGTTCAGAATAGTAATTAATTAAGCGGTTTTCTTATAGGCTAGTTAAATTTGCTGGAAAATAAGTAGAAATTTAAAACTTTTTTTATAAAAAATAGTGAAACCGTTTACCTAAAACTGGAAAAAGTATAAATATTGGGAATATCAGCAGTGAATTATATAAAAATAATTATTAAATTTGAGTAATTTAATACAAAATACGAAAAATCTTTTGCTTATTGATTGTTAATGTTTCGTTAGTAAAATAATGTAAAAAAACTGAAATAAGATTTCAGATAAAAAATCAACACAACTTTAAGATTATAAATAATTTTGTCATATTACATTACATGTATCATTCCATGTATATGCACTGAGAAAATGGGAGGCAAACTCTGAAAATCGTTATATGCGATTAATGGAGGGACTTTGTTTCGTTTCAAAATGGGATCGCTATGTCCGGATTATCGTTATATTCGACATCGTAGTATCTGAAAAAAATTGCTATATGTAAGATAACAGACCAACCAAGCACATTGATCAGAAGCTATACACGGAATATCGCTAAATCCGGCATCGTTATGAGCGAATTCCACTGTTTTCTTTTAATGTTAAGTTCGGCTGCACCAAAGTTTGTTTCCTAAATTCCCACCACCACATGATGAGGAATTTTTGGAAAACGGAGCAATCAAGTAGAAAAATAGCAACAACAAACAGTATCATATGTACATGTAGATGACCCAACAACAGCAGTAAAAGCTACGCTCTCTGAGGTTACTGTGTTACACAAATCGAGATATTTGCGGATAATGATGGAAGGATCACAAATGGGGTAAAAATCAACCTATCATTTGGTGACCATTAAAACTGTCCCCTGAAGCAAAATCAATATATTTTTCGCTTCCAGAGAGTTTTAGCACCGCATAAAAGAGGTCAAATTTACCTCACCTCAAGATTAAAATATGGATGACTAAAGTGTGACTCACGTGGGGTAAGGGTGAGACTCGATGCATAGGCTATCTGTATAAAAATCGCAGGGTGCTTTGGGGTTCTCCAGCACCACTTTGGTGGTATTGATGGCTATCGAACTTGTGGCCAGGGTGGCCAAAGGGGCGGCTCCAAAGACCTTTTTGGACGGAAGGAATCCGCCTTGGAGATTGTCGTCTTGGAAGCTCGGTCCTACTCGATCCATGCCCATGGGGGGTGGTGGTCCGTTGGGTAAAAATCCAGGTGGAGGGCCTGGAAACGGTCTCATCATCGGGGGTCCAGGGTAGGGCATCGGCCCCCCGCGACGTGTGGGGGAACCGCGAAAAAAGTTCAACAACCCTTTACCCAAGTTTGATGCTTGCTGGCTTATTGACGAGACAATGCCACGACCCTTTTGTTGTAGTTGTTGTTGTTGTTGTTGTCTTTGAAAAGTATCCGTTTTCGTGACCTCTTTATGAAAGCTTTTGTCGTCACTTTGTTTGGAAAAACGACTGCCATTGAAATTCAGCGAAGCATTTTGGGGGATCTCAACTGAAGCTTCTTGCATCAACAGTTCTGCTCTGGAAGGAGGAGGAAGTAGATGAAACGCTTTGGAGTGGGTTGCTGTTGCCGAACACTCGTGAGCAAGAAGACAAAGAAACGCCAAACACAAGGTTCCGAGGTAAAAGAACATCTACACAAAGAATAACACAAACACGATTAGCATAATAAACAGTGGACGGATTGAATACTTAATGCGTTCAATCGTATAGTAATGTTTTTCGAGCAATAAAACTTTTTTTCCCAACAGATGTGCTCTAGAAATAGTTGACATTAACAGAAATTGTACACACGATATATAGAGTAGACAAAAACGACAACTGTAATCTGGAGTTGGTTTCCACACCTGTCTCTGTATGCTGCAGAGTATGTGTTTATAAACTTTTAAAAATATTGGATAAAAACAAAACTTTTTATCGTAAGAGCTAGGTTCCAACTCTTGTGTAAAACAGGATAAAACGTTATAATGTACGAGTCGTTGTTCCATGTATGTTTCACATTAAAGCATGAAATACGCTTGTATACAACACAGCAAATCAAAACATTTCACCACTTTTTCAAACTTAAAATTAGTTGCATTTTGTAATAAGACGGGCAGTAAACAAAAGAACTGCAGAAGATGCATCTTAATTTAAGTTAAATTTCTTAAGATGCATCATAAAGTCTTATTTCGTGGACAGTTTTTAAGATGTTTTCATTTGCAGTGATATGCAAATAATGTGAAACTAATTCATTGTCAAAAATAAATACAATAAATAAAAATATTATTTAAAAAGTTTTGCTTTTGGTTAATGATTTATTTTCGTACACCTTGTTTTGAAAACTTTGCTGAATACAAAAGGAAGTTGGTAGTAATCGTACAGATTAACATGAAATTATTGTATCTTAATACAGCATAAGTTAATGTAAGGGCTTCGTCAATGTTTCAGAAAGATGACACTAATATGATAACCAAATGAATATATACATGTATACTCTATACAGAGTGTATAAAAAGTCTGTCCCCATCCCAAAATTTCGAAAATATCTGAAAAAATTAGGAAACATGGGGTGCTGAATGCAATCGTGCCCAAAACATTTGGCCCAAAGGCCCATTTTCAAGACCTTTAGGTCCTACCTTTTAAACGGTTCTAAAAAAAGTCAATTAGAAACTTGTAGGGCACCCTCGAAATATATAGTAAAGACACATTACGTGCATGAACATAAACATATAGGACAAACACAGGAACAGACTTTTTATCCACTCTGCATATGGATTCTTATATGTCTATTTATAACATACTTGTATATGTTTATATATAGCTTTACTACATGTACATGTATGCTTGTACTTAATACATTCGAAATTCATATACAGCTGTATAAGTTGTATGTTAATGCGGCATTTCGATCCTCCCAAAATTCCTAAT
The DNA here is from genome assembly GCA_034698905.1 of Xestoiulus laeticollis. Classification (NCBI taxonomy): domain Eukaryota; kingdom Metazoa; phylum Arthropoda; class Diplopoda; order Julida; family Julidae; genus Xestoiulus; species Xestoiulus laeticollis. Next base: position 23,659 of record JAQGCC010000656.1, read on the forward strand.
TTAAGCCACCCAGGATGTGATCGTTTTGGCCCTGCAGCTCTTCATCCATCATCCTCATTTATATATCATCATCTTCCTTTTTGCATTTTTAGCTTTTCGGCACCACTGCGCCTAGTACTTTTATTAAACAAATTGGTTCGCAATAAGTTAATGTTATTTCCAACACTAAATTTCTGAGAAAAAATTGATGCTTTAAGAAAAACCGGCTTCATAAAAAGGCAATTGAAAACGTCAAATTTAAGATCGGTAGCATTTCTCAAACAATAAAAAAAATGATATTGCGAAAAACTTTTCACCTTATTCGATCAGGATATCAGATGCAAGTTTGAATAATTTGACAGTTAAATTAGAGGGAAATCTGCCTTCGGTGAATGATCAAATGAACCAATTTATAAAGGTGATCTAGACTATCAGCTACTATCGCAATTTAGTGGATAATATATACATGTAGGTACGCCACTGTTAAAGGCGAACTGATTTTTTTTAACTACAACTACTACAACAAATTTGGCCATTGAAATGTGAATTATTTTAAATAGGATAGTTAACGTAGATTAGAGTGTTTCAGTTTGCATTCATCAAACAAAAAAGCATGCTGTGTGTAAATTAAACGAGTTTTTAATCCATCAAATATTTCACGCACATGAATTTAATAAGGAGGTGTTAACGTTATATCTTAAAAGAAATTATGGGAATAATGACCTTTCTGCTTAACGATCTTATATTTTGCACATGCTACTGTAATTTACGAGACAAAAAAAAAAACATGAAAATATCAACGGAATATAATTATTTCGCTACGACTGTGATTTATGGTGAAATAAAACCCTGGCATTCACTTTAATTTATAGACGTTTCTGATAATGAAAGCAGACTTTGTTAAATTTATTTCAATGTTATTTAGTTGTTTGTTTTCTTACTTCTCTTAATTCAGCTACGAGCTGAATTTGTTCCAACAGCATCAGTTCAAAATTAAACGTGAAATATAGTGTTGTCTTACAACTATACTCAAAGAGCTTGAGGGAGATCATAATTTAGCATTAAAGTAAATAAGAAACCGTTATAACTCTTTAACACTACAATCATTATCAACTCTAAAAAATGACTTGATGGAACGAGGCATCCACTTAAGTGAAATTCAAGTTCATCGTTCGAATATACAAGCTGAACCCTTTAAATCCCCTTTGTTTGTGATGAAAATTTATTCCCACTGCTATAGTGAAGTTACTTCCATTATTTTAACTAAACAAAATAGTTACATGATGTATTAAATATAACGAGTCTTCAGAATTATTGTTTGCTCGTAATGACATGAATGTCACATCTGAATCATCTCTTTAAACCAAAAATAAGTGGTGCCATTGCATCAAAAACAGACTGCTTAAGGAACGTGTAAAATAATTAATAAATAGGCCTACTTAAATAATTTTGAACAGCTGGCTATGCAACTGATCAATGCCTTGTTTACTCAATAAAACACTCTAAAGATTAGGTATAATGGATAACAAAACCTATTTATACACTTTCTCGCTATACAATGTTAGTCAGCTGTTACCATGGCATACATTAATTATGTATCTTTTCTATAAGGCTATTAACATGGTTATTAATATACTGACAAAATTCAAATGAATATAAATTTATCATAAAATACTCATTTTTTAAATTTATGAACACTGAAAACATTGTCATTAATCTTTCCAAATTTTATGGGAAAACATGTTTTTTTTCAAATACAGAAGATGTTAAATAACGACACAAATTCCTATAGCTTATACATACATTATTTGCGTACTATTAACTTATGGGGTAAAATTACATTTATTCAAGTTATAACAGCTCATACTATTTATCTTATCAACCATGAGGAATATGCATAGGCCTATACATTGTAGATTATTGCATTGTTTTCTTAATTATATGATGGTTAACTCTTATAATTAATAACAGATTAATAATTTAACGTTAACTAATAAATTTCGTTTGATGACATACGAGCGTAAATACAATAAAAAATCTATGAAAAATGTCATTAATATAATAAACCCGCCGTGTTAATTGAATGGCATTAGATACTTTAATGACATTAATGTTAAAGTATTTTCAGATAAGTGCACCAATTTTATGTTAATTAATTCATAATTCGTTCATTATAAACTTTCCATTGCACGTATCCCAGCTAAAACCAATACACGAAAAAAAAAAACATAACTAACCAATAAAGATAATCGCCCAATTAGCATCACTATATTAGCTACTTCCATCATTCGCAATTTTAGTTGTCATCTTTATGACTTCGCTAATGATAAGAACAACTCGTCTTTATTTAATTACAGTTAAACATAAAATGCTTCGTGAGAAGCTACATTTTGCACGAATTATTAAATTTACGACTCAAGCATTCTGTTTCAGTTTCCATTGTCTAATTATGTGAATTTATATACTTCAAGTGAAACATTTTATAACGAGTCAATTTTCGTTATCCTTTTCAAAAGATGCTTTCTTCTTCGCTTTTTTCCCCCAAAATATTCAAACATTGTTAAGGTTAAGGATTGATGAACATGTTGCCTAATGAATGAGAAAACGTATCACTTACCTTAGTTAAAGAATGGCCAAAATTCCACAAATTCCAATTTTCATTAACGTAGTTGCCTTGGTGCAGCAGTGGTTTTCTTGACAAGCCGAAAACCTCAGTATGGCCAAGCACTAATTTGGGAATAAACACGTGTTCACCGAACAGGATCAGAATTAACCGCTAAGAAGTTCATGGGCACCCAACCATTCGCTAACAAGATGCAGTGGTTAATGTTGTTCTAAAACCTTCAAAGTGAACAAAAATAAAGTTGGCACCAGCAACAGGTTATAAGTGAATGACAAAAAACCCAACCACGAACCAAATTAACAAATTGTGCAGTATAAATGGGAGAGAAAAGGTAGGTGCCAAACGAACGGTGAAGACAAATTTACGAGGAGGATTGTTCAAATTATCCCAAAATTACTTTGATTGGTTGAAAATTCGAGGTCTACCCTTCTGTTGCGTCTGCTTGAGCAGAGTTCACGGCCAATGACACCACCAGTAAGGGTATAACCAGGAAGTTCTTCATCCAAGGTGGACTCGCTGCACCATGCAAATTGTAAACGTTCAATTCAAGTTGCCAACTCAAAATTAACGAAAGTGAATTAACGCTACCAAGAAAAACACGTCATGCATCACCACTTACAAGTATACTCTTAATTTGAAAAGCATAAATGAAGTTTGAGAAAAAATTGATTGGAACATCAGAAGTGATGCTAATACATTGGATTCCGGTTAGTCTAGATACCTGTTTATCTGGAACTAATGAGGCAATCAGAACCAGTGTTTTATACCCTTAATTTGAAAAGCATAAATGAATTTTAAGAAAAAACTTATTGGAACATCAGAAGTGATATGCTAATACATTGAATTCCGGCTAGTCTGGATACCTGTTTATCTGGAACTAATGAGGCAATCAGAACCAGTGTTTTATACCCTTAATTTGAAAAGCATAAATGAATTTTAAGAAAAAACTTATTGGAACATCAGAAGTGATGCTAATACATTAAATTCCGGCTAGTCTGGATACCTGTTTATCTGGAACTAATGAAGCAATCAGAGCCACTGTTTTATACCCTTAATTTGAAAAGCATAAATGAATTTTGAGAAAAAATTGATTGGAACATCAGAAGTAATGCTAATACATTGAATTCCGGTTAGTCTGGATACCTTTTTATCTGGAACTAATGAGGCAATCAGCTTCATGTATTTTAGATAACATTTGGTTTAATTTGAACAAGATATACATGTAACTAGAAAAAGTAACCATGTCAGAATGCAAAATCTTAAGTTCGACAAATTTAAAGTGATCAACAATAATGCTTCAAAAAAAAATATTATGAAGCAATCTTATGATCTAAATGGACAAGGTCCGATTTACGTGCAGCGCCCCCTTGTGGTAGTAAGTTATCATTTTCCTAGGGGATAGAAACACTATTTTAACACAGAACGACATTAGAAATGTACCTTTAAATAAGAATATCTAGCGATTTAATTATGATATCAAAATGAAACTTTGAAAGGTTTAAGTCAATGATACGAAATAATTTTGTGAATTCTTTCAAAATTTTAAAATTTTAAGTTTTTGAAATATTAATGAAGAAACCATTTTCATTGCTTGATACTGCGACCTCCTCTCCCCTACAAGTTTTCAATTTTTATATTTGCCACTACGTGGCACTACCTTCTCGCGCATGCGCTGTTTAGTAGAGCAGACCTTGTCCATTCATTCTCTTACAACTACATGTATTACATCCAAATTTGTACGAATGATTACGCAGAACGCAAGGCAATTACTTTATTCCTATACCTTATGCAAGAAGGCCTTTGCATTAATGAATTGTTGCTTACATATTTGTTAATAATATTTTTGCACACAACTGTATACAGTATACATTTTCACTCAGAGCCGTATGGTGATAAGGCAATTCGGCAGTCTTTGGTAAAATAAATTGCAGTCTTTCATTGGTGGGGTATGGAATACGTGGAAATATGCCTCAAAACAATTGCTCTCTCTTAATTGAATAATAGTGTGTAATTGCATCTACATGTATTTCACACCCTGTACATACAGTATGTGATTACTCTATAATGGCTATTTGATTACTGAAAACAGCGATAATTAAAGCTGAAATATCATCATTGCTCAGACTTCCTGTAGGCATAACATTTACATTTTATTATTTAAAATGTCTAAATCAGATTTCGTTGTTGCAGCCCTTAAGAATCGAGCAACTTCCAGGTTAATACACCCACCTGCAATATATGAGAGAATGCAATGACGTGATGAATAATTGTTATTATTGCAATATGTTTTAATGGCTTCCTGTATTAAATACATTTTTTTTTTCAAATCTTATTTATGTTCGACCTTAAAAATTCTTGAGACGCCATCCAATTTAATATTTAACCAAACTACTGCATAAGGTGCACATATACAGTAAACGGCATAAAGCATTTTTTAAAAATCTTTTCATTTTCCTTTACATTGTTTAGATATGCTTCCTTCAAAATACTATTGGATAGATTAAAGAGGGTTAAAATTGAAATTCCAAATCTTCGTGACTATATACCCCACTACATTCGAAGAGGTTAACGTTTTTTAAGTATTTCAATAAATAGGGGGCTTTTTTTATAAACGTTGTTAAGATTCAGGTATGGTTCTGAGAGAAAAAAATGACCTTTACTCCCACCTTCTATACTTTCCAGAATTATAGGTGCGCACAAATGGGGAAATGGCGATAAGAGGTATAAAAGCCAATACACTTACAACCATCCAAGTGTGAACAAATGTGCACATACTGCATAATATCTGCAAGGAGTCATGAAATACCATGAATGCAAAGTGTTAGTTTTGTAAATTTCTGTTTCGACATGTTCGAGAAGTTGTGAAAAATGATCACGTCCATATTATACATAATAATACGATAAATAACATCCATAAATTTGGAAGTTAAGGTTGCAAAAGCCATTACAACAAAATTGACAAATAGTATATACAAGTACATTTACATGTATCTCTAGTGCACCGTGTGATTTATTCAGATTTTCTTACAGTTTACAAGCCTAACACCAAAAAATGTATTTAGTAAACAAACACCGTGCTTAAATTGCTTTTCGCCATAATTACAGAATGCAGAAATAACGCGTTGTAGGGTGGGCAGGGAATCAAACTTCGCAATTCCTTATTCTAATGATGATAAATATGAGCTTCAAATAAATCTAAAATTGCGAAGAAATTGCACTTGTGGGGCAAAGCGGCTCCAATATCAGGAAAATTTAGTAACTATATATATATACGCACCGAGCAATTATAGTTTCAGGTATCTATAGACCTGCCAAATTAAGCAGCATGAGCATTTATCATTGGTAGATTAATTCTATACTGTAGGATGATCATAAACTTAATCTATGATAGCTTATACGTTTTATACATGCATTTACAGTATATTAGGAAATATCTCCTTTTGCCTTCCATAACGTATACAGTTTACAAGTATTGTAAATTATACTTTATAATATGATATCAAAACCCATTCGAAAATACATGCATTCATTAAAATTATATTTGGGCATTCTAATTATCACATTTGAAATGATATTAACATCTGGTAATCTAAAGAACGTTGTATACTCAGATCCCTTTTTGGTGAAATATTTGGGTCATTTTTTAAACTATTTATCAAACATTTATTTGTTGGACAAACTTAAAAAATTAGTCTTAACATTTGATAAAAATAGTTGAATTCCTCATTCAAACGAAGGATTCTTTTTTAGATATCTTGCATTAGGTACGTGTTTGATGTTCTGTATAATATGTTCATAAAACAAAGACTTTTATAACGAAACGACGTTTTGCTATATACATATACATGTATAATCCTATATATATCGATTTCCTTTTAGTCTAATTGATTATGTGGGAAATGAACTCGATCAAGACCAACTAAAAATGTCGTTTATTTTCTTAGATTATATTTATAAAATGATTTTTTTTATTATATAGGCTAAGCGGTATAAACACTAGGAATAAAAGTTACTGAAATTGCTAAATGTAATTTGGAAAATTTAATATGAAATAACTATAGTAACTATAAAATAGAGTTTAATTTCTTAAAATAATTTTTTATTGAATAGCTATATTTATGTTACTTTATCCATTCTTATAATGTACCTGCCCCTGTACACTGTACTATATTATAAATTGTTGTAGTATGCATGCATGTACAATTTTATTAAAAATTGTGTTATACATGTATTTTAAATTTAATAAATGTTGGACATGATTTCAAGCGTAATCGAGTAACCTCCTATTACAATAATTAAACTTTAAAGTATTAAAATTCTATTTTCCTATAGTAATAGTAATTTAAAACTTGATTTCAAATGTCGTTTTACCCTAACTCTTGAAACAAAACAAAAACACCCAAGGCATGCATGCAGCTTAAATGTTTTTTAAAATGTTTATTATAAAGAATCCCTTGTGCTTGTTTACGTTTCTGAACAAAATAATACTTGAGTTCACTCTTGAAGAATGCAAGTGCATGGAAATAAAGTGTTGTTTTATTATAGGAAAACCTCACCAACTTGCATTCGTGATCACAATTCATCTACATGTACGTAGGAAAATAAAGGGTCATTATCATGTCAGCATATTATATAGGGAAAACTTGGATATTAACCCTCTTATAACTATAAAGAAAGGGTCGTGCCGGCATAAGATATGCATATAGGCAAATGGTTTTCAATATTTCAGTCACATTTTTCCTATAAAACAAGTTAATCCTACCCTATATAATAAAACTAAGGTTACAAAGCTATACTTTCTTGTTCAAGGGAGGCGCACTGGAAAAAAAAAATTCAATTATATTTCCCACGTTTCGCTGTTTTTGTTCTTTGTTATTGCCAGTACTTGATATAGCCACCACAAGAAAGAACCTCAGCTACGATACAGTGCACAGCGGCATCCCATAAACTAATGTCCTCCAGTAAGGGAAATTTATTAAGACGTTTACTGCATTTATGGCCAGGTTTTGCATCATGACGTCATCGCGGTCAGCTACGGTTAGTGGCACGACTGATTTTTTTATTCCTGTTGCCAAATCCATCACAAATAGTTTCGAAACTGAACTTTTGAGCTCTCTCAAAACAATAATAATTGCAAAGGTTTACATTCAGAGATCGAATAATGAAATTGGTTTATCAATTGTTTGTGGAGGAACCAAACGGAAAAATAGTTTGCCAATGGTGTTTAATAATAGGGTTTGTTGATATCCTGTAGAATATGGCACATACATTTGCTCACGAAAATGATAGTTACCTAATGACCGATGAAATAACAATAAAAGCTACCCTTGTTTAATAGCCACCTATGGGATAAATAGTTTCAGAAAATACATACACGTTAATGTAAAATGTCGATTCCTCTCCTTATTTTCAAGGTGAACATTCATTTATCTCACGAAATTGTTTTAGTGAAACATGAATGCAAGAAGATTTCTTCAATCGCTCATAAAGTCATCGTTGTTGAAACGGTATTAAACTTTGAATTTACTTTTCTATTTTTGAAAACGGAAGATATAAAAAATGCATATTCTCGTGAGAATAACAATTGCCTTGACCCTTCTTTACTAGCTTTCGTGTGTATTGGCCGTGCAAGTATTGCCCTTGCATCGATGCAAGTACTTCACCCTTGACGCTCGTTATTTCGCTTTCGAACGCACTGGAATGTGAATTATAGTGAAATCTCACCATTAATCGCAGAAAAGTGTATTCTTAATCGTTCCATTGAAAATCAAAGTCTTCCTATACATCCAAAAAAAAAAAAAAAAAAAAAAAAAAATTGGATAACCATGCATATTTGACTAAATTTCATAAGGCGGTAGTGTACACCAGAAATATGCATGTGCAATAGAAATCGCTTATAGCGATGCCGGAAACGGAGTTATTTCGGGGGTCTCTTATCTTACGTTTATTAATTTTGTTTGGATACTACGATGTCGGATATAATGCAACTATAATTCGGACATCCCATTTTGAAGCGAAAAATGATTCTTTCCTTTGCCTATTACACCTTCTTCACACCAACGTTGATATAGATCAACTGACGTGGATCAAGAAAACTTTTGCGTGTTAATTCACACCGCAGAACTCAGTTAAACTGGTCACATGACCTAATATACTGT
>JAQGCC010000657.1:0-32396 GCA_034698905.1 Xestoiulus laeticollis
CGCCCACTACGGGGTTCGTCTTCAAAGCTGAAATGGCCAGTTTTGAAACGAGATATCCAGGTTTTTACAGTACTATAAGAAGGACACTTATCCTCCTGTGTTTGTTAAATCTCAATATGAATATCCTTTGGAGACTTTCCCAGCAGAAACAAAAACGTCATGACGGTCTTTAACTCTAATGCCATGAAGCTTTCCCGTGTCTCCTCCATATCACGTTCTCACTCAAATAAAAGCATGTTGTAAGAATGGGAAATAGTTGATTTCCACACGCTTACATAACAAGATATTAAGCTTTAATATTCAGTTGATATTTTGTTTCTAACTCATTTGAAAGGGAGTAAAGCCAGGAACTTCTTCTCAGCACCCCCTCGTTTGATGACAATGAAATTTAAAAAAAAAAGTGGGATGGCATTAACTATTGGACCACGCTGTACGTAATTTATATAAAAATAAATAACGTTCATATACTAGGATATGATAAGGTGATTTAAATATTAAATATGCTATGATGTACAAAATGTACACTAATAAATAGCAGTACTTGTCATTAATGCCAAGTTGTTGGATTTCTTTTCTCAGTTATCTGTGATCCTGCAACCTACGACTCTTCCTCTCGAGCAACCTCTCGGCTACTGATATGACCTAAATACATCTCTTTCTGGTGTCTTATTCAATCACACGACCCTAGGCTTAATTTGAGGTCAAAGTATGTTTCATTTATCTCCAATGCTTAAGTGGGTAAGGAGTAAGGTTGGAGAGTCAAAGGTTGCAGGACTGAGATAATAATTAATTAGCAAACTAATTGTTTCGATCTACAACCATTCAAAGCATAAATTTGGATATATGGCATTTAAAAAATGTATAGGCTACACAAAGTTTGAAACATTGTAATATTTTATGCAAAAATTGTATATTTTGGTAAATAAATTATATTTTCCTAAATAAATGGGGTTTAATAGCATGGCACGACTCGCAAGAAAGCTAAACGCTCACACAAGTTTTTTCCAATATCTATTGTCGCTTTTATGAAAACTTTTATGAAAATGGGGTTACCTGATTGCTAACTGGTGATTTCTTGTTAAATACAATGAAGCCCGTTATAAATCCTGATATAAAAACGTGCAGAGGTTTCTTCTGGCCGTTTAACGTCACGATGGTTTTTAAAACTTTGTAAAGAAAGGAAAAGTATGCCAGATTCCTAGCGTGAGTAATTGTTGCTCTAATGATGTATGTAAACTTCTCTTTCAGACTAAAATGAAATAAAAACGGATCACTGCATGGATATTTGTTCGTATAGAAAATATCTGATTTCACGAAATACTAAGCACAGATTAATGAAAATCATTGAAGCTCGTTTTTCAATTATTTTACTCATGACGTAAGTTAATTTATTTCATTTGTTACACACAATCCGATGGTAACTCCAGTGGCTCTCTTGATTTTTGTGTAAACGATAAAGAACTGTACGATTTCATAGAGCGTAATTTTAACCGAAGGGTTCAAGGCAAGATAATGTATAGAATTTGTTACACTCAATCAATAGAGAGAAGAAAAAAAAAACTGTTTATAAATGTTAATCTACGCAATTGACACAAAGCTAGGCTCCATTTACATTGAAGGTCAACAAAACCGAATAGAAAAGAAATGCAGTGCTATTCATTTTGAACACGTCATTCTGAATTAAATTAAAAGTTAAGGTATTTTTTTTACCTGCCCTCTCGAAAGAGAAATGTCATTACCAAGGCATGTGGTGCACGGATTTTGGCTCCATAGCTATAAAAAATAGAAAAAAATATTATCATCAAGGCGAGAGCGAGTTTTCTACACTTAAGCTCTTTGTTGACATATAGCACGACGTTAGGCTCACAAAAGCTGTCATTACTCGCAGTATGTAATTATTCCATTACTATTATAAAATCATACAAATGGACATCCATTATTAGCTGCTTTCACAAGTGCGCAATAGCACAATTGGTTTTAACACGCCAACGAATTTGGTGAAGGTCATAAATTTAAATTTTATATTCAAAGCTGCGATCAGTGTACATCAATGCACGATAAAGTAGCAAACTTAATTAAGATATCGGTTCTCCCATGCACAAATGCGAGCAAATGATAGTTTCCCAGTATTGAGCTTCACTTCTATTTTATTTGCATGTTTCTGTCTTGTACACATCCTCCGACATTTAGTTGGGGCTGGATCTGGCCCAGACCAGATGATTATTAATGACAGCTAACGAGCAATCGTTTTCGTCTAAAACCCATTAATTTGAAACTTCACAACTCGCATTATGTGAAGTCATCCCACATCCTAGCTTATTGTGCTCATCACCGGGTTCATTCACGCGATTGGCTGGTTGCTGCTCCAGCCGGAAATCGTTGATGTGACCATACTTCTCGTAGTGACGAGGAATTGATCTTCCATCTATAGTTAGTTCCTCGTGCCTGCACTGTGCTGGAGTTTTGCGCAGGTGTGCAAACGGCTTGGTCCAGTCTATCGATGTGGTGCAGTTGAACGATTTGGTGGGATATCGTTTCATATCGGGGACCGGAGGACGTATCTTCATGTTTTATCTAACCAAACCTGATCTAACCTAAACGAATTTGGTGAACCTACAGGTGTGCAGAAACATGCACCATTTCTGTTCACAAGTCGTGTGCATGCATTCCTGCCGGCTTACCCCAAACATCGATAGGACAGCAACGGCACTGCAGCGTTCGTCTGCTCCTAAGACCCAGACCGCACTAGGCTGGAACCGCGCGTTTGGCTAGCCTCAAACAGGGCGTCGAAATTTTTTATTTTGCGAAATTCTTATTTTAATTAAGAGCCTTGTTTGCGGCTAGCCAAACGCGCGGTTCCAGCCTAGTGTGGCCTGGGGCAATTTAAATAGCAAACATGACAGAATCGCAGCGAAATCGCAACGACACCGCATCGCACGTCTGCATGCAACTAACATTATGCGGATGGCAAGACTGCTTTGGCATGCGATTTCCTATGTAACCATACAGATTAGTGGCATCGTAAAACAAAAATAAAATGCCCCTAGGCATAAACATTGTTAAATTTTTCAAGAATTCTACCTTATTCGAAGTTATAATAATGATATACTTACACAACGCCATTCCTGATGCCTTTAACTGCAGCCAAAGCTGGCTTGTACGTCCCTGGATTGGCCAGAAACTCGTTTATAACAGCCACAATGTCATTTAAAACTGGCATTTTTGCAGCAATTTATATTTAAAAAATCGTAACTTATACATGCACTTTTAACGACTAAAATCAACAAATTCAAGAATCATCAGACTGAATGAATGACGTCAAATGTGACGTTTATAATAACTTTTCAGTACTACTGAGTTGCGTTCGGAAATTCAGATTGTTGCTGCCTTAAATTGCTCTGCTAAGTCAGAATTTACGAGAATACACACGGTATCTAACTTGTTGTTATAGCCTGGAAATTTCTGCAATTCGTCTGCATTGCAATATTTAGCAATATTGATAAAAATACTGTGTTCATTGATCTAGTGCACAGAGACCATGTTTTTTTTATGAAAATGGCCCTTAAATTTTAAATTTCACGTGCATCTCACTTGGCTAAATCTTTGATGCCACCTGGTGTCAGCTACAGGCGTTTTTCGGAATTTGAATTTTTTTACGAGATTAGCAAATTAATTATACCAGATAAGGTGTGTATTTTAATTTTAAAGCATGTATTATTTATCTAGCTAGGGCACAGATACATTTATATTAACGTCTCGTTAATATATATATTTTCGAAACGCGGCGATAAGTTGCAGGTAGCTGACACCAGGTGGCAGCAAGACCATGCAAAACACCCGCGAAATTTAAAAAAAAATCTAATTGATTAATTTTAAAAATAACCAGACGTTTTCTATGAAATTCCTGAATTTTAATTAGAAAAGACGCTGGACTCGTCAAGAAATTTCCCCATAGGAAAGGGGGTATTTAATTCAAATCAAATTTGTAATCGCAGACATATAAAAATACCCATCAATAGTTAGTTGTAAACACATAATGTATTGTCGTTTAAAAGAAGTAAAAATAATACAAAGAATGAATTTCGGGAAAAATTTATTTATATTCGTGGGACAGTAAACTACGGCCATTTTGAAAACCATTTTTTTAAAAACAGACAAATTTAGTCTTTTTTTATAAAATATATGAGCTAGGTACGATTGCATGTGCGTATTTTTGTTATAATATTATATCAGAAAAAATGAACATTTATAATCATCAATTCTAATTGTAGAATTATTTGTATGAAATTCAAAAACTATCATTCATGTATTTTGTTTTTCGAATTTCACAAAAATAATTACATGTAAAATATTATACCCACTATATCCTAACTAAGCCTACTCAGCTCATTTTATGTGATTCAATACCTTTTGTAATTACATATAATATTTTAAGGCATGTGTACAGAGTACATAAGTAGTTTCATCTGTTCCCAACAGCTCGAATGACAACAGTGGGTAGAATTCCCTATTTTATGTAAAATAGTAATTATGTTACCTAGAAAAGGACTCTTACAGTCCAAAAGTTGTAAAATTGAAGTTTATAATAAAAAATTGTTTGAAGAATGGAGAAGAAAAAAGTTAACACATTTTCTATACAATAATATTATTCTGGAACAGAAGCATCATGGTATTCATTGGCCAATCTAATGAACCAATCAAAACTAGTAAAAACAAGATCGCTCTATATATAAGGCGTCCTGATTGGGCTTTTTGAAGGTCTGAATAGGCCGATAACGTTTTGCGGACCAATGACTATTCATTCCCGAGTCCATATATCATTGTCAGTTTATTAGCTGTTTTTATTAACTTGATTAATCTGATTTATGTTCTTATATCAATGTTATATTTATTTCTCAACATTTGTTTTTACAATTTTTTGTACATGACTAAATTTGCTAATAAACGCCACAAGTATTTACAACCAACAGCCCTCATGATTAAAAATAACGACCATCTTTGCATGCAATAGTTACTAAATGAAAATGAAATTTATTAAATTTAATTAAGTGAAGCTACAATAAATTTGAGAGAAAATTAAGTCTTTTTGTATTTAAAAGTAGAAGAAATCAATGTTTAATTTTATGCCGAGGCATATATGGAATTTTTGAAAATCTTGTACACAACTAAAGCATATCCATTAGACATTATTGACCTGGATTTCATTACTTGTGTTAATATTCAAAAAGTATATGAAAACATCCAAGACGAGCTGAAATTGGATTATTTAAATGTTAAAATACTTCATGCAATTTTATGAAAGCATACTTTGAAAATACTACCAAATAAGTCCAAGATTTCAACTAAAATTCCCTATTGGAATTTTATCCATTAAATTGTTGAATAATATAAAATTTGTTTCATTTATTCATCATTAAATGTTTAATGTGAAACAATTTGAAATATCTTGTATAAGAAATCAGTTTTAATTAAGATTTCAATTTTTGCACATTGCACATAAAATGTATGCTCAAATCTTATCATTGGTTTTTATTTGATATTGTTTGGCAGTCTTAACTTCTTAAATAGATTTATTCATTTGCAGCTTTTGTATAATTCGTTCTGTATTGAAACTACTTCATAATGTATATCTGAATATACTTATAAATACATTATTTACAAAACTCGAAATGGAAATAGAAAAGCGTTGCGCAATAACTAGGCTTATATATTATTCCATGCAACTTTAAACCCTGTTGTTATAAAGGATGATTTTAATCGTAAGAGAGATAATTTATCAAAACTGATTGCATTGTACTAAATCATAAGTGTATGGTAAAGATAGACAACTGGATAATATGTTATTTGAGGGTTTTTCATATAAAAAAATACAATAAAGTGTATAGGGAAAACTGTTTCAAGTTTTTATAATAAAAATTAAAAAGAAGGATTTTAATATCTCGGTAAAACTACGCATGGTGTGCCGTAAAACATATACATGTATATGTACATTTATACATACAAAGGATTGTATGCATAATGTTATACATGTATATTCAATTGTATACATATACAATAAACATAGTTCATTGGATATTGTCTTTTCATAGCAAACCTCCATACAATGAACACCTGTTTAATGTGAACACTTTCGTCTGGTCTCATATGGGTGTTCAATGTAGACAGGTTTCACTGTATAACACGATCATGACAGTGCAAGATATTCCACGTATACGTGGTACTGAATTCAAAAATTAAATTTATGGGGCTCAATTGTATGAGTTCAAAGGTTGTTGCCAAGTAATGATAAAAATGATTTACTGTTTTGCTTCAATCTTTGAAGTAGCTATTGTTTAAAAAAAAATGGTATATATCTGTTCATATTTAATCAACTTGTTATTTTAAGACAGTTATCATTTTAAAACTGATAACATTATTAATCTTTATCATTATCAGGATGGCAGTAGACTGACTATATATATAAGCAAAGTATTTTCCAAATAGACTATGTTTCTTTTATAGCGCATCATAAAGGTAAATATTTAATAATAAGAATATATGTGTTGATTTCAATCAAACCAAATTCTATCATTTCGTTTGTATAATTTTTCGTATGGCAGTTAAACATTTCAATGATTAGTAAATGAAAATGTGGCTTAAAGTGTTGAAGCTAGGTTTCATTTCAGTATATAGCAAATGCATTAATTACTTATTAATTTTCTTTTAAAAATTCAGAAATCACAGAAAGCAATAGACTTTTATTATTTAGTTCTAGAATTTTACAACTAAATCTAAATTATGTTTATTTACTCTTTCAAATTCCACATAGAATTATAGTGATTTAATATTTTTTCCGTATGTTGTTAACGAACTTTTAATAACAATTTACAACTATCACACACAAAAAATTATAAACTCTACAACTTGTGCTATGCTTTACTTTTAAAAATACTTAGTATCTTTTTATAAATCTATCATAGAAGTTATAAAAAACAAACACTTTTCTTATACCACACTAAGCCTTTTTTTCTAAATTATTTTTTTATTTAATTTTGGAAGCTGATAGGAACAATTGAAATGTACGAGGACCTAGCATAAATATTCTATTATTTATTTAATTTTTTTGTTTAAATATATGTATATTACATTTCATGGAAATATGTCCGTAAAGTTTACCAGAGCCTCGATCTAAAATGAAAAATTGTACATATTGCCAAGAAGCGTACATTTAAACAAATAATAGAATATTTATGCTAGGTCCTCGTACATTTCATTTGTTCCTAACAGTTTCCAAAATTAAATAAAAAAATAAGTTAGAAAATAAGGCTTATTTTGGCATGCAATTGTATTCATCCATAATTTTGGATATGGAATATTGCACAAATGAAAATTTCGCACTTCTAACTTAGCCAAACCTGACCCGATTATTTGGGTGTGCAGGAATTACCAGCTACCCATTTACGTGGACTGTAGGGCACCACATTGAATTGAATATATAGAATTGGCAATTTTGATTTTTGCAGGAATACTTACAAAAATGAAGTCGATGCTTTGTGCTACCCTTGTAGCAGCAGTTTTGTGCGCAGTTTCCGGCGCACCACACATCAGCGTCACCAATTCATGCGGCTATGACGTCTGGGTTGCTCAGCTAGCTAACGGTGGATCAAGCGTGATCCCCGGAGAAGGAACTGATGCCTATGGACATTTAACACCCGGCCAGACAGCTACTTACACCATTCCAGATCCAGGATGGGGCGGTCGATTCTGGCCAAAAACCGGATGCGCTGCTGATGGAACCAACTGCGAAGCTGGAAGCTCCACAGATGGATGTCCCTCCGATGGTTGCGAGCCTCCCGCAGACACCAAGGTAGAGTTCTTCTATTACCCACTCAGCGACACCACCGATACGCCATACTACGACATCAGCTTGGTCGATGGCTACTCCATACCCATTAGGATCACCCCAGATCAAAGCGGAGGAAATTGCATTGAGACCAATTGCGCCGTCTCCTTGGATGCCTGCCCTCAAAACGAAATCGATGGTCTCGGAGATCTCAGAGTTTTCAAGAATGGAAAGGTCGTGATGTGTCTGTCACCATGCAAGAGGTGGAACTATCCACCACCATACGGAATGGGTCAACCCGAAGATGTCGATCCAGGTCTCCACATGTGCTGCCCAACTCCACCAGTCAGCTCGGACGAATGCAGAGCCGGTGAAGTGGTCAACACCAACTATGTTAGCCTTATCCACAGCTCTTGCCCATCTGCCTACAGTTATGCTTACGATGATGTTAACGGACTTCACGCTTGTCCAGCTGGCACCAACTTCGCCGTCACTTTCTGTCCATAAATGCTGAAAATGTACACAAATTGTAAAAAAAATTACTTTTGCATTTACATCTGAAAAAAATACATGCAGCATTTCATAACTGATCCAGAAATAAAACTTATAAATCATTAAAAATCTGTGGAAAATCAATTTCTTTAATGAGACCAGTGATTGTGAGGATACAACAAAACCTGTAAATAGCGTCCCTCTACATAGCGCACTACCTTGAAATAGTGATCCATCACAGCCGGCACTGATCAATTTTACAGGACCAGCTGAACCTGCTAATAGCACTCTCCTTCCAAATAGCACACTTTATGGTTCGGCCTCAATTTGTGTGTGCTATTCACAGGTTTTGCTGTAATGAAATGGAGATTTCTGCGCAATGTTAACATGATGTGTCGTATATATTAGCCCCACCCATGCTTCCAAGGGGAATTCTTGTGAAAGGAGAGCATGTTTCGGTTTAAAATCTACATCATTTGATATTCAACCGAAAAAGTCGTGACATCTCTAATATTCATCATGGCATCACTTGTTTGGCACTGGATCCAACATATTTACAGAACAGTAAAACACAACTAATAACGGACATGGATTTTTGTAAAAATAAATGACTTGTCATATACGACATTTCGTTTATGGCAAACTTCCGTCGAACGTAACCAGGTACGAGTGTACCGAATTCTAATCTTATCGGCCGTACAAGTAAAAAAAACCCAAAAAGATTAAAACTATTTTTAAAAAATATCACAATGCAGGTTTTTGCAACGATAAACGTTGTTCAGCGTGCTAAATTTCAGCAACTGTTGAAGAAATTCCTTTTGCTATAATAAGTTTTTCTCTATGCCAACTTTGTAACAGCAATTCTAAATTGTCTTTTGCACTTTGGATCGTTGGGTTCAAAGCTAGTGCTTTTCTGTAGGCTTTCTGCGCTTCCGGGTATTTTTTCCAGCGATGGTATAGCACACCTATGGCAACACGAGAAATTAAAAGCCTTGTCAAAACTGAATTATAACAGGGACAAATGCAAAAGTCGTAACAGCGGGTAAAGCACGTATAGGAATCGCAAATAAATAATTATCAAACCTAAATTAGCAAAATAGGTTGGATTCTGATCGTTCCTTATTATGGCTTTCAGAAAATGTTTCTCGGATTCTTCAAATTCACTCAATTTGCCGAGGATGTTGGCCAAGTTAAAATGAATGGAAGCATCTTCAGGTAGAATCTCCACCGCTTCCTTCCCCAAGGCTCTCGCTTTATTTAAATCACCTGTAGAAATGATATTACTGTTATGTGGTTTTTACGGAAACTGTTACCTTCATCTTGCAGGCTTGTGAATACTAAACTAGTACACTCACCAGTGTTATCAAACATGATAATCATGTTATTCCATGACACAGCATGCGTTGGCTTCTGCTGAATCGCTTTCAGCCATGCCCCATGAGCTTCAGTGTATTTATTCACTGCTAGATACTAAAAAATAACAAAAGTAGTCCAGCTTATCCTTAACAATCGTCTGCTACGTAACAGCCATCTTTGATTATATTAAGGTTGAACTAAACACCCCCTTTCCTATAAATAAATTTCTTGACGATCTCAGCGCATTTTCTAAATGAAATTCTGGGGGGGAAAAATTGATAAAAATACTATGTTCATAGATCTAGGGCATAGAGACCATGTTATTTTTTTTATGAAAATGGCCCTTAAATTTTAAATTTAATAAATAATAATAAATTTTAAATTTCACGGGGATCTCACGTGGTTAAGTCTTTGATGCCACCTGGTGTTAGCTACATTTAACAAATTAACAAAAACATTATTTGAATGATGCATTTTACCAAATTCCCCAAGTTGTAGTAGCAATCAGGATAATGATGACGATGGGATAGGGCAGTAAAATAGCTATGCTCTGCAAGATGATGCTTATTAAGACTAGCCTGGACAATGCCCAAGTTCATCCAAGCCGCTGCAAATGATGGCCTGTCGTAAAAGCAAAAGTTACATATATACTAAAATTTCCTTTCGTCAAATTCATTTCCGCCAAATGAAGGTTTAGAAAACTGGACAGACCTGATTTGTACTGCTTTCTCCAGCAAAACTTCAGCTTCCTCAAGCCGACCGATATCTTTTAAAATATTTGCCATATTGTTCATTGCTTGGTCGTACTCCGGATGTAACCTAATTTGGAATATAATAGGAAATATCTTCAAGCTCGATTTTGCGAATGCGCTTTCTAAAAATTTTTCAAACTAGCGATTACTGTTTATGCAATTTAACATTGTTGGGATTACATAAAAATAAAAATATGTGATAATGTGACTGCGCTACATCGTACCTCAGCGCTTCTTTGTACTTCTCAAGAGCAAGCGTTGTGTCGCCAGCATCTCCTACACTTTTTGCAATGTTGTAATGAACTTTGGCATTTAAGGGGCATACAGTCAAAGCTGACGAGAACAAAGATTTTTCTGTTAACCAATCCCTACTTCGCTGAAGAGAAAACATTTAAAAAATAAGTAAAAGCAGCATCGGCGTTACATCAGTCTTTCTTATTTTAAAAATGTACTCACTTGCGAGCATCTTAAGAAAAACGCGAGTAAGCATAGCCCGGAGAAAAATGGAATTATCTATGACGAAGACAAAAGTACACGGGTTTTCGTTTAAAGCTGAACTAAACATCACTTTCTATGGATAAATTTCTTGACTACAGGCGTTTTTCGGAATTTGAATTTTGTTATGCGATCAGCAAATAAATTATACCAGTTATGGTGTATTTTAATTTTAAAGTATGAATTATTTATCCAGCTAGAGCACAGATACATTTACATATATATTAACGTTTCTTTAATATTAAGCAAGTAATCAATAAGTTTTCGAAATGCGACGATAAATTGCAGGTAGCCGACTCCAGGTGGCAGCAAGACCATGCAAAACACCCGCAATTTTTTAAAAAAATTCTTATTTATTAATTTTAAAAATAAACCAGACATTTTCATAAAAAAAAAAAACATGGTCTCTGTGCCCTAGATCTATGAATGCAGAATTTTAACCAATTTTTTGTCCCCAGAAATTTAATTCAAAAAGACGCTGGGCTCGTCAAGAAATTTCCCCACATCGCATAATTGATTTTTCTCTGCACCCAATTTCTATTTTTTGTAAAGTACGCAAGACTTGAATTACTTAAAGTTGTAATGCTCACGTTAAACATGCGTAAAGCTGAATATATTCGCTGACATCCCAGCGAGATGAGCAAACAGAATCCGGCACTACTTATGTAGAGAACCCTTTCAGCCAAAACGAAGCCAACCTTGACAAACAGATTCGATGCTGGCAGAAAAGGCATGACAATGAAAGTTATTGCTAATATGAGGGATCTAGAACAAAACAAAACGATAGGTTAAATTAGCAAAACTAGCAGAACATATCACTAAAACTGCCATTTTCAAATAATTGAATTTTCTTACCTCGAGCGCATTTCCCCCCATTCTAATAAACACCCGTACAGTAGGGCAGCGACAAAGCCCCAAAATACAAATATGGCTAATAGCCTAGGATCGGCAATGCTTTCAATTAAAGGAATGCAACCCATGGACCAGTCGAAGCATAGCCAGTGTGGATACACAAGCAGCCACGCATTAATGCAGTAAACGTAATTATAATTTATCACCTGTGATAAAAATACAACGTGAGAATATCAATGTTTTTTTGTAACATCTATGGCCTTTAAACGAACATACCCTTTGAACCCAAGACGAAGCAAACGATGACGGATTGTCCACTTCTTGAAACACTGGAAAGTTTCCACCCATGATCCAAAGTCGACTGAGCAACATGGTTATTCCAAGTAGTGATAGTAGAAAGGAAGAGAGAAGAAACCTCTTAACCCGTCCGCTTCCAACTCGAGACTGTTTCTTGAAATTAACCAAAATTAAATTGGGAAGCAGTTGGGAAACCGTCGCCGGTGATTTAACAGAACTTTGCATCGTTAGTATAATAATGATGTTTATACCTTGCTTCGACTAGAATCTTTAGCATAATCTTTTCCAAGACCGAGAAATTCGTACACGACTGAAACTCCCTGCAATTCATAAGCATTATACTATTTATTAAGGCTGAACCAAACATCCATTTCCTATGGGGAAATTTCTTGATGAGCCCAGTGTCTCTTGTAATTAAAATTCTGCTGACAAAAAATTGGTAAAAATTCTGTTTTCATAGATCTAGTGCACAGAGACCATGTTTTTTTATGAAAATGTCTGGTTATTTTTAAAATTAATAAATAAGATTTTTATTTTAAATTTCGAGGGTGTTTTGCATGGTCTTGCTGCCACCTGATGTAAGCTACCAGCAATTTATCGTCGCGTTTCGAAAATTTATTGATTACTTGCTTAATATTAAAGAGACGTTAATATAAATGTATCAGTGTCCTAGCTGGATAAATAACTCATGCTTTAAAATTAAAATACACACCTTAACTGCTATAATTAATTTGCTGATCTCGTAACAAAATTCTATAGATATAGCTTCCGCTCTTACCAATATCGTAATTCCTTGCTCCTTACAAAGCATACTGCAGATTGTCGCAGTAACGAAAGACGTAAGCAGTAAAGCTCTAATCACATAATTCCTTTTTGAGTCTGCATACGAAAACAAACATATCTCAAGAATGTAAAACGCTTGCTCGAGCATTCAAAAATAGTGACGCTTACCCTCAGCAAGGTTTTTCCATTTCGAATATATGATAAATGCAGAAAAATAAAATAGAGCGCATAGCATGTCAGCTCTACCGACGATACCAGCAACCTTAAAAGGAAATGTTTAAGAATTATACCCCGTTCTCACGAAGCCAATAAAGCTGCGACACTGATGTCCTAAAATGCCATGATTTCTGTCGCCACGGCTTTACCTGTTCACACGATTCCATAAAATGTCGTTTTTTATGACCTGTTACGTCTCTACCATCGGCATCGGCTGTAGAACTGACAATATTTTGACTATTCTTGTTATCGAAGATACTTACATTCTCCGTATGCACCGGTGAAACGGCAAAGAGTAACGTGGAGTGGAACGCAACGGGTGGATATTCATCCCAAAGTAACTTATTCCGTAGAATGAGGCAGAATACGACCAGTAAAAGGACACAGACAACAGCGTGAAGAACTACGTTGAACACATGAAACCCCCATGGATGAAGACCTCCACTTATGTAATAATTTATTCTGAAATTAAAAAAAACATTCACTTAATTCAGATCTACGTGCATACATCATCGACAAACTTATAGAGAAAAAAAATATAATCACCAGTAGAAGAAAACAATTTTTATGTTCCAAAAACAGATGTTAGTAATTAACATGCATATGCTAATATGAGTTCAAAAGGGAATTTCTCATAGCTGCAGGATGAGCTGAATGTGCACGCCATATATTTTGTATCTTAATTGACAGATAACTATATCCCTTACAGAAAAAATTGTCAGCTTTAGGTGATAAAAACATATTAAAACAGGTAAATTATACATCTTTAGGTACAATTTCGGTCATTTTGGCGTCGATCACCAATGCAGGTGTTTTGACAAAAATACCTAAATTGGTAAGGTATTTTTTTGATACACTTGTGTTTTTTACGTCAATTTTTTGTATAACCTGACAAAAAGTGAACATCAGGGACAGGTATGTAATTTGTATCAAAAACAACCAGAAAAATACCAGGGATAGCACACTAATGGAAGGAAACGTATTAAATTTACCTGAATGTGAGCACTGTGAGCGGCCTGTATGATTTGTGGCTTCTATTAGAGACCAATGGCTTTCCCCAGAAATCGTTGCTAAACAAGGAGCTAAGAGGTGTCGATGGAAGCACATCGGCATTGTTCACAATAGCTTCGGTGTCATCAAATACAAACTCACCGTTCAGACTGGGCCAGAAGGCTCCAACAGCTAATAGAATTGTTAAAAACGATGCAACGGGGAATGTTAACTTGAATCGAAATTTATTGGTCATGACCAAAATTGTTCTTCGGCATACAAGTTTGTAAAAAACACACTTGTCAAAAACATGAGGACTACATGGAAAACATGTGTTTGTTTACGCGGTAGAAATTTGTGTAATTCGTCTGCATGGCCCGTTTCGCTATACCTTTATTGTATTTGAATAGCTCTTTAGCCGATTGGGTTCGGCGAACACTAGTCATTATGGCCATCTATCGCGGTAATTATACAATAGAGTCTGTTTTTATACTAGTAAATAGCGATCTAAGTATTATCATTCTTGATTAATTTAATAGTACACAAATGGAGAACATATTCGCTGTTCCCACAAAAAGTCGATGCTCGGCGAATATTCATGACGAATACTTGTTAATATGCATTAGTTATATTTTATTATAAATATTTTGTAATAGATAATTATGTACATTTGTAACCGCAAAACTTGCCGCAAATTAACGAAATTAAATGACGGCATATGTGACTGTATTATTACGGCCCAAGAAAAAGTTAGATTTAGAAGTAACGATCTGAATATCCGAAAGATAGTTTCGATTAGTGTATGTACACTAGCGATATTCTTGGGTGGCCGACTATTGCTAACGCGCTAGTATCGCCACCTGCTGGTAAAGTAGCAAAATAAAGCAAAAGTGAAGCTCGTATAGTGGCTGCCATCTTGAAATACAAGAAGAGGCGCCATCTTGAGAGTCATACTTTACAAAAGGTAAAATACAAGTATCTAACATGAACTTGGATTTGCCCAATTTTTAGTATAAGACCTCTTATACCTCTTTTTATATGTTTCTTTTACCTCTTATACTGCGGTGTAATTACTGAAATAGCTTCTTTATGATTTTTGCATTGGTGTCAATAGTGAGTACACGCATGCGCACTATACGCGTCGAATGTTCCGTTACTTCGCCACTATGCAGCGCGTCGACCATTTTCGTCCACCCAAACTTCAAAGGTGCCGACAAAAGTGAACATACAGGTTTCCTATACTGTGCTTTCATTATATCACATAGCTCCGGTCACAGTTCAAACTTCAAAGTAAAAATATCAACATCAACAATGGCATCTTGTGGAAGTCGAGGTTCTAGCTCCGAAGATGGATTAACGCCTTCGGAAATCCAACGTTTAGGAACGGCTTTACAAAAGCAAGAGTTCCGTGATCTCCTCATGGAATACGCCCAGGAGCTTTCCAACCCCGAAAACCAGGCCGAGTACGAGGCCGACGTAATAGCCGTTGAAAAGATGCGGGGCTACGACGTAACCTTCGTTCGTCCGGAGCCTCACTACGTCTTTAAAACCACCGTGTGTTTACGAGATAGCCAGCACGAAGCTAGTCGTAATAAAGCCTTTATTAATGTGTGCCAAAGTCAAGCTATCGAGAAGCCCAGCTGCAAACGTGTTTCTCCGGCAATAGTCAGGTGAGCCCAGCTCTTAAAACTAGTCAATTAAACTGCATTGGCTGATGTCATTTTCCAATTATATCCGTCTAAAAAAAAAAGGGTTTTAATATGCCTATGTCAAAGGTCAGTTATATTCCTGGATTGTTTTGTACTGTGTTGTGTGAAATTTTTGTATATGTTTACTTTTTATATAATTTTAACCCTTTCAAGTTTCTATAGCAGATCGACCTTATAATTGGTCAAAAAAGCCAATAGAGAAATATTCCATGGTTTATTATATTGTTATTTGGCATGGTCTCTATTGTTAACAATCATAGAAAGATCTATATGTTTTTATTTATCATTTATCGTCCAATAATCTTGCCAATGCATTATATGATATGTAATCAAATATTAAACTGGCTGATGTAATTTTCCAACTACATGTATAAAAATGGTTTTTCATGTATACCTATGTCAAAGGTCAGTTATATGCCTGGATTGTTTTGTACTGTGCTGTGTGAAATTTTTTTTTTGATAATTTTGGGTAGCTATAGTGTACCCCATTTGACCCTTTCAAGTTTCTGTAGCATATCGACCCTGATCAAAAAAGCCAATAGGCCTATAGGAATTGCATGGTTTATATTATATTGTTATTTGGTATATAGCTTCTATTGTTGCCAATCATATTGTTTTCAACGTTTTAATTTATCGTATAGCGTCCAATAATCTTGCCAATGCATACTATTATCTAATCAATAGAATTATGATAGAAGCTAGTCAATGATGCCAGTATAATTTCTTTAGTGTTCTCTTTGGAATAAATTCAATCGCAAATATATTTTCATAAAAAATGCAGTTTTAGGTGCTTGCATCATACAGGAAGGTGAAGAGAAAGCACAGTTTTTATGGGGTAGCCTACCGTAAATAAACTAAGTAAAAACTGCTATTTTTTTGTGGTAAAATGCATCAGCTGCATGCAGTTTTCATGGAATAAAAATGCAATATGTATGATATGTATAAACGTGAAATCTGACAAAATTCGCATTTGTAGATTACATTGTCGAAAAAACAATTAACTTGAAACGATTCAATGTCCTTCAAAAACGAATAACAAATATCGATACTGATTTATATTGCCTATTATTGAACGGGGGCGCGTAAACACCATAAAGCCTTGGTATAGCTGTTTATCGTGATACAGTGATTCAACAATGTACGAAAGCTAATGCATTTGAAAAACTAATATACTCTTACAATAAAAAATGTTGCCATATTGTATAGATGCTTCATCCTAATAAGATGTTAATCTCAGCTGTTATAGATTTTGCTTTAAATGCTCCTCGCCATCAATTAGTCTTCCTAAACCGATTACTTCGATTTAAAGATTTTCCACTTGGGTGCCTTATTTGTCTTCATCGATCTCAATGCCCTTATGACTAAGATCTCTTTCCCATTTTTCGGCAGGTCATTTGGCAGTCAAGAGAGTGAGGTATTGTGGACGGTGCCACACAGCCTCACTTATCCGCGCGACGATACCGACAAGCGGCAAAGCAAGTGCGTGGTCTACGATTGCGTTTATCACCCGGACACTCTGCGGCTTGCTGACAGCAACAAACATTTCAAGAAAATGATCGAGGAGATAGCCGCCGATGCTGTGGAGAACTCGTTCGGAGTGCAACTCGATAGAACTCACTTGAAGTACCCAAAAATGAAGTCCAAAGGGGTTCCCGTTACCACCATTTTAAGAAAAAAGATCGAAGTCTCGGAGATGCCATCGGTGCCTGACAGCAGCAGCGCCGAGTGCCCCGTGGAAAAGCAGATAATTAATGAACTTGCGAAACGCGCTCCTCAGAGCGAAAATAATTCTTCTGCGGCACTGCCTGCGGTTGATGGCACTGACAATCCCGAGCAGAACTCGATGCGTCCCGAACATGGCTCAGACTCTTCGCAACATACAGAAACTTTCGACACTGCCTCGGTAGTACCAAAATACATCATCAAACATAGGTTCAGAAGCGACATACAAGATCATATAGTCATACCCGCGCAGTCGACAAAACAGGTGCCTTACGAACTAGTCATCGAGATAAAGCTTCCGACAGTGGAATCTGTGTCCTCTGTAACTTTGGAATTGAAACCCGACAGGCTCAGTCTCACTTCCATGCCTGGTAATTTGCCTCACTATAGCCTTGATTTGAAACTGCCTTACACAGTGAACGATGCCAACGGAAAGGCCAAGTTCTGCACGGAACAGCGCGTGTTGTCCGTGGAGCTGCCCGTGCTAGTCCAACCTGCACCAGATGCAAGTGCCGAAGCTATTGCACCGCTAAACTTATCGCCTGTAGAGTGCGTCGAGCAATCGGGCGAAAGTCTCTCGCAGCAGATGTCGGCACTTGCAGTCACAGTCGAGGATGAGCAGTTGACGTTGCTTACGGATACAATGGCAGAGCTCTCGACGGTCGACCGCTGCCATAAAGATCTCAGATACATGCTTCCGGAGTTCTCGTGTCACCAAAGCAACGACGAGCTCATATTTGTTTTGAAGATCATGAACATAACCAAGGATTCGATTCGCATCCAGCGCATGGATAAGGGAGTCAAATGCCACGTGACTTTTTTCTCCGTCGGCGAAGGAGGATGTCCGTCGCATTATTCCCTTTTCTTGAAGTTTACTTCAGAGTGCCGTGTTGCGGCCGATTCGGAGCTGGTCACAGTGACAGAAGAAAACGCAGTGATTATTTTGACCAAGCACGAAGAGTCCAAGCATTGCTGGGAAGAGTTCGATTACGGCATCGATTCTGATAGCGCGGTCTTCCACGAGATGTTTGCTCTGAATGCTTTGCAGCGGAAACTACACGTCTTGCAGGTTGGTTAAGAACGTTGCAACTGGATGGAATTTTCTTTGGTTTTATAATATCATACATATTGGGAATTAGTAACCGTTTCTTCATTTCAGATGGAATCGGCTGCTGCCACCAATGAGCTTCAAAATGCGAGCAAAAATGCCAATCCGGTTAAAATTACCGAAGTCAACAGTGAGCGTTTCGCCTTTGAAGTTGACGTAAATACTTGTCTATTGCTAAATCCAAGTTCAACAAACAATGCTGGCGTATTAATTTCCTATACGTATTTGTCGATAGGATGGCGATACGAGACAGCTTGACATTCCAAATGGAAGTCACGACACTGACGACAAAACCGACTCCAGAAAAGTTGGAAAGCCCGATGATAATTCTAGCCCTCAATTACCTAACGGAGAAAATAAACCGGTGGCAGATACCAAACATGAAGAGACTGTATCTGGGTTGGCTGACAATTTTACAAAATTTGGCACGCATAATGATGCCAATGCAAATGGTAAACAAACAAAACCTTACTTATTGCTGTGTTTATTGGCAATTGAGAGCCCACATACGAAAAATTAACATTTTTAACCAAACGTCGATTTCAGATTATCAACCTTCCGTTCGACCCCTGAGAAAATATCGAAGCCTTTCCGAGTCGTGCGACGATAGAGTAAGCATAAGCCTGACTGTACACTGGAGCAGTAAATCGGACGACTTCAAAGCCGGCTGATTTATGCCAGACTTTACTCTTACACTGCAACCTAATTAAGTCTGACCTCTCAGAGAAATTACGTAATGTAACCTGCTCCGGTCAAACAGTTGGTCATTTTATTTCACAGGCCATAGTACTTACATTACATGATATTTCATGACATAATACAAAGCTTAGACTCACCGTTTTTACCAACATCTAACATCTGTGGTCACCTGTCACGACCCGCAGTTCAACTACCCAGCATTTAGTTCAGGCCCAGCTATATACCTGGGGCCGGAATGCCAACTACATTCCTGGCAGGCGACCCCTGGCCACGAATGTTGAGCATCACATTCCACAGGGTCAAATATATTACACTCTACAGGATCAATTACATTCCAGAGTCAAATACATTACATTCCATAGGGCCAGCTATCTGTCAGCTGACCCTGACAGTAACATAGTAGTTGCATGTTGCTTATTTTAGATTGGTCGGGCATATTCGGCCGAGTACGGCACCAGTGTACGGTAAATGGTGTTTGTCGCCATTCGTTTAGCCCAATGATAACGTACAACATTCCCTTGCAGAGTCCCGTACACCAACCTCGTAGCATCTTGAAATATCACCTCCGTTCCCGGCATCTGTCCGAATCGAGCGACGACGCCTGCTGGTCTTCCCAGGAATATTCCACCATCGTGGACTTGGACATTCCCGAGGAAGGGAGCTTGGAAAATCTTTTTCAAGTGCGGAAATCGGTGCACTTCAACGAAAAAATTTATCGCAACTTTTTCAGGTATATTTTTAACCCACAATCTGCAACAGCCCACATCGGTAGAAACAAAAATCAATCGTTTACATTATTTCAGATCGAATTCGAGCATCCTGGGGCAGCGCAAGAAAAATCAGCGCAAAGATCGGAAGAAGCGCGATGCGTTCATGCGAAGCAGCGAAAGCGAATGCAGCGAGGCGGAAACAGACAACGCGGTCAGGGTGCAAACGACTATGAACAAAAACGCGTTTAACGTGAACCACTATCAACGGCAGGATGTGTGTAATAATGCCAAGTTGAACAGAAAAACCGAAGACAACGAAATCGAAACAAGTCAGAGTCTGGACAATCGCAACTCGGAAGCAATGAACTGGAACTCCGAAGACGTCAAGAACAACGGCAAAGCCACCAAAAATAAATCGAGAAGGCGGAAGAAACGTACCGCCAAAAAGACTAGTAGCGAGTTTGAAGGAAATTCGTCGTCAGATGGCCAGCAACAGTTTTCTTACCAGCCTACAAAAATCGGGGTGTCATTCAACAATATAAATATATGTTGATTTTGTTATCTAGTTTGCCTTTTAAGGGTCTACTAATTAGCTTATCCTAAACTCATACCGGTGAAATGTACAAAATAGCCAGCTTAAATAAAATTACCTTTTGTGCTCTTATATCGGTAATTTAATAAAAAAAAAGTTATATATGATGTGGGTCGAGCTCATGATAGTTTGTGGGAATTGTTCGAAACTGTGGCTTTTCCAAATGAATAGTTGCGCTCACGTTGCAAATCTTAGCCCATTTATAGCCAAATTCGGCTTAATTCGTAATGATGGAAGTTGCGCTCTGCCTACGTCACTACGAATTGAGATATCTCAACATAATTACTGGCGTCACAATACAGAATATCCCAAGCTCGGCCAGCTCACTTGAGCCTCCGTCAACTAAGCATAAACATAGCTTAGCCTGGTTAAGTTTCTTTCCCCCGTACCACAGTTTCCCACCTTAAGCTTCTGTTCTGATGAGACTGAGCTCGAAATTTGAACCAATTCGGTACCACAGTTGCCAAATTGTCGACGTCTAATCGGAGATGGATACTACCACTGTACTACGCAACGTGACTCGATCAATTAAAAGGGAAGCTAAAAACAAATCGTACACCATTACCACAGTTATTGAAATTGTTCAGCTTGAGATCGAGACACCTCTCAAGTAGACCAAATTGAATACAAATCCCAGGACTTGAGCTGCAGCTTGTTCTCAAACTGAACTATTTCAGCAACTGTGGTACGGGGGTAAATTTTCATAAAAAGATTGCTAAATCTCTGAATACATACTGAATATCACAGCTCTAGGTCTAAAGAAAGCATGTTCGCCATCTACTGTTCCCATCCTGTTCCAGTTAGCGGCTTCTGTCAAATATGGCCTCTTTAAATCTGCGGTTAAGAGTTGACCAACTTGCCATCGAATTTTCATCAGGTGGCGTACTTTTGTGCGGCCAAATAAATTGGTGGTTGAGCGGCTTGTCGAGTCTGACTCGTTGAACAGATTCACGTGGCGGCCCGCTTTGGAAATGGGAAGGTCGTAGGGTCCAGACCTGGTTTTGTAAATTGATTCGGATTGATAGGCAATGAGTATTAGTCTTAAAAATAAATTTATTTACAACAACGCCAACCAAGAAGCAAGACTCCAACGTTTTGAAATTTGTAAATTGCAATTTAGTAATCAAAAAAAGTTTCGTATTTCAAGTTTCTCCAAACATGCATTAGCATTTTTGTTTTAATATTGTGGGAAATGCACCAATTCAGATCTTCGAACAAACCGAATTAAACCTGAACCGGGTCCCGCCAATAAAATTGGAGAAATACGACAAAGATGAAAAATTTGGGAAATGCAAAACTTTTAGGCAAAGCAGTAAACATTTAAAAGAGGGTGTGCTAAAATGTGCTGTGTGAGAAGCTGCCGTTTTAATAGGCTCCCGAAGCAGGGTTCAGTCTTTAGCTCATTTTTTCTCAACATTTTCACAAACATAAATTATATGTACAGACACATTCACTGTAGTTTTATGTACAACTACTTTGCATATCTTCATCTCTTTGCATACTGTTGAACATACTCACGGACTTTCACTTTGAAGGCTTCCTAAAATGAGAAATACCGATCCAATTTAACGATGCCGCTACCGACATAGGAGCATTCGTCCGAAAATGGTAAACTTGAGTCGTACCTTATCATTTTGATAATGATCTGCAGCTTCAATGTTCAGAGGATCTTCAAAATTAAGCAAATCCTTAAAAAAAAATGAAATTGGTATATTCTGCCCAAAGCACGACCTAGATTGATATTTACAAACGTACAGTAAAAAGTGAATTTAGTCCCCAGCATATATCCTTTAACCTCCTTGTTGGTGCCCAACCTGAAAATATAACGAGGAACCAAATAACTAAAAAAATTGTTTCCAGTGCGTTCTGGGTACTTAAAGGTTGCGTTCAGGGATTTTAAAGGTTGCATTCTTAAAAAAAATTCATGAAATTCACAAAATCTCATCTTTATAGGCATTTCCTATCATTAAACTACAAGATGCCAAGACCAGTACAAATTATTTAACCTTACTTACCGAGACCATCTATTGAATTCTGCCTTAGTAAACTTAGACATATATCCCCATCTTCGTTTATATTTGGATGCCATAATTTAGTCATGCACTTTACCTTAGGTGGCTGTAAATAAAATTGGGAAACAAACCGAATAAATTACTACACTGAGAAGCTCAAATAAGTGACAGATTACGTGGTTTGTTAAGCAATTTGAAACAGGTCGTTTTCAATAAATAACGACTTACCACGATATTATATTCTTCTGTAACAAAGATGTGAAAGCAAAATTTCCCCCCTTGCCAGAAGCCTTCGTCAGGAACGATAATTAGATCAAATACGTGCAGTTGATTGGGGTCTGAAAACTTGACTTTGCATGTTAAAGGAAGATTGTCCTCCATCTCTGGTACCTCTACAAAAAAAAATACCATAAATTCGATAAAAAGAGCATATATTACTAAACTCGTAAATAGATTTGAATGGGTTTAGAAAGTTTTAATGAAATACGAATGGCATATGGCAGAAAGTGACTTTGGATAAGTATAAAAACTAGTCGGGAATACCGAAAGATACTTAGCACAATTTTTTTAATATGGATTTTTAAGAAATACCTTAAGAAAACTACAATTTCTTTTGAACAAAAAATTTCCCACATTTACCCGTGTTTATCAGGGTACTAACATTGGCCTTAAACATTTTGTAAATCTACCAATTGTGGCTAGTTCCTCGCCCGGGAAAACAAAATTGAGGAAAGGGAAAGGAAAAGTGAACCGACCTTTTTGTACGCAACATATTTTGTCTCAAACAAGGTCGAAAAAGATGAGAACAAGTTCAAACAGGATGATTGAAATTCACCTTTGGTTAGAAGAAAGTCTCTTATGGACGCTCTTTTCCCATTATTTGTCGTTGGTAGAGAACGCTCACCACTCTTTTTATCTTCTGCTGCCTTTCGAAGTTTCTTGGACAACGTAATCATGATGACTTCAGGCATCAATGCAATTCTAGAACTATAAAGTGAGCACTTCAGTCCACATTGAGCAGCAAATTGGGCAATGTTAGAATGGAGCACATTGCTTGAAATTTTTGTGAGGATACACTGAACAAAAAACATGTAAAACAATAGGTCCTTTCACAAAATAAGATTTGGAAAAAATTACTGGAGGCTAAGAGTAGATCATCAAAAGCGCTTTTGATGTGTCCTACGCTGAATCGGATCAATAATAAAACAAATCATTATGAGTGAAATCCTGCGGCTAGCTTGTATGAAAGCATCGAGCGGATATGTTGTGTTAGCCAGACGAGAATTTGTCTGCTGCTCACTTCCTATAAGCAGGAATGCTTCAGAAAGTGGTTTCAGAACGTTTCGTCTTACAAAATCTTCATCTCGAATTACTCGCATACAATCATAATTATCAAGGGCATCCTACAATCTATCTGATTCCTTTTCAATGCTGGCCGAAACACCATGGAAAGGAACAATTCAAAGTAATCTAGATATTGCAGTTGAATATACATTTATTTTTGGGGTATATGTTTTTTTAGTTTGTAGGGGAATTTGAAGACCGTTATTTTAAATAGTTTCAAACTTCAAATGATCACAAGATCACTGTATGTTTTAAATAGCTCAAGTCAGTGATCATTCTAAATATGCATTCTAATCAACTTTGATACTGGTCACCAGATGAAATTGATAGTAAACAATTTTCAGATTGTCATTTCTAGTCCAATAAATCTCTATTTGTCTTCCAAACATATTGGAAAAGAATCTATCAGCTCCATTCTCACAATAGCAATTCCTAAATTAGAATAAAGGTTTGGAGATTATTCTTTGTTCAGCAAAATAATCCTTTATTTTGGCGCACATCGCGTGACCCAGGAAACACCAAAAAACTATTGCTTCATTCACAAAAGGTGTTAAAATAAAAGCTAATCAGAATCACATTCAATATTTAACAAGTCTTAGATTCTTTCATATAATAAAATTATTGCGACCTTCCAAATTTAAGGAAGAGAACCTCTCACCCATCCTGGTTTGCAATATAGTGCGCATATAGCCCAGAGCTTCAAGACCAAGGACATCTAGGAAACGATTTCCAGATATGTTCAAATCCTTCGAGGTGTACAAATATTATGCATTTCTACTAGCAAATTTTTATAGATAACAAACTAAATAAGCAGGATTTATTTACCTTTATTGGCAGATTCGGGGGGAATATGCACACGATATTTCGAACGCATGCACCCGGTTATAATAAATCCCAAAACTGGTGTCCCTTCAGCGCCATCTACAATACTCTGGTCGCCATCTTAGGACTCCATTAACCGCCATATTGGGACACTCGTTGACCTTCGGGTTACTCTTGTTGATAAATGAACCATGGGTCCGAACTTTTTAATATCAATCGATGAATTTATATGTCACGTTTCTAAAAACCATTTTAATTCATTTTTAAGGTATTAAAGCGAACTTCTGCATGTGCATTGCGTTAGTTTAGTGTATTTTTGTACTAGCAATGGGCTTCAGGAAGAGGCGTAGTGTGCGGACTTTGCTATGCATCGCACACTATCATCAGTTTCCTTAAAAATGTAAGTTTTTTTTTAAAAAAAAAGTGTCAAATAAATAAAATGTCCAGTTCTAATAAAGGGTTAGAATTTCACAGAGTGTTTTTTACAAGATGATTTACCAGGTGGATGAGAAACAAATTAAGAATAAACACCCCTGTGGCAATTATAAACACCAAAAATCTGAAAACCATGCATGCATGAATATAGATTACATACAGTATAATGGGGCCATGTAGATTAAATGCAGTATATGTGATCATGGGGCCGTGTAGATTACATAAAGTAGGGCCTATATGTGATCATGGGACCATGTAAATTGCATGCAGTGTATATGTGGCTTTAGGCCATATAGGCCTAGATATTACATACAATGCATGTGACCATGTATATACCACCTGTGCTTATTATACCAACACCAAAAATCTTATATGTGGCCATGCATATCCGAATGCAGCTGAGGATGAAAAGGGTCGATCAAAATAGGGAACGTCCCATAGTAAATAAATGCACAGTGCAGATGACCGTACATCTTGCATGTGCCCATAGGGCCGCCTAGGTTTAAACATTAAGTTTGAATCGTTCTTCTCATTATGTTAGGTAGCAACACGGCGAAATGTCATCACAGTGCTGCGACGAGGGGCGAAAGCGGGTAACGGACAACGATTCCTCGGACGAAGGAGTTACGAAAAAAGTGCGTGCCCCGAATTGGACTGCGGAAGAGGAATTGGCGCTGGTTAATGCAATGGAGCCAGTTTACCACCAGCTTTTTGGCACGCATAGCTCGACGTTGTCGGAAAAGACTAAGCATGGACTGTGGAGTAGAGTGATTAATGAGGTAATGACTTTCCTCGTTATGTTTGTACGAGCCGTACAATGTAAAAAGTTAAAATATAGCAACTCATCTCATTCATGTTTTACCCACAACAGGTTGCTTCTTGTAGTAATACGTCTAGAGGTCTAACCATCCAAGTAGCGAAAAAGAAATGGGGAGACATAAAGAGCAGGACAAAGAAAAAAGCATGCCAGTTATGGAAACAGCGTATGAAAATAGGTAGCGACGAAGCAGAGTGTCCTACCATGGACACTGTCGTAGAAAAGCTAGCTGGCCTCTTGCACATGTACGAACTAAAAATCGTTCGAATGATCGGAGTGGAAGGGATTTCAGGCGTGACAGGAGAAAACGACACGTCCTCCGTAACCTATGCAAACAAATGCGAAGTGACTCTCGGCAACGATAGCGAGACTCCTTCGAACTGGTCGTTTCCAACGGTAAGTAGCCGAAAACCTTTTAACGTGAATTCGAGCTCGCGTTTCACTGTTTGCTTATATCTCTCGTAGGAATTTCCATCCAACAAAGATAGTGAGGAGGATACCACCGGCGGAAACAATTTACCCAACGAAAACGCTGGGGTGTTTCGAATAAAGCCTATGAAGAAACGCCCGGCATCGCCGACCAACATTGCCATTGGACAGGACATGCTAAAGTTGCACCAAAGCCTTCAAGAGAGTGTCGAGAAGTTAAACGAACACGCTGCTTCCATCAGCCACTCGCTGAAAGAGCTAGTCGTGCTGAAAAAAATGAAAATGAAAATCGATCCCCAAATGGATTTGGCGCCGAGTGTTTTCTTAATGGGCGAGAATAACGATAATGCATATAAAGAGTTTTGACGAGACACGGTGTGACTTTATCTTGCAATATGTTTACAAATAAAATGCATAACTAGTCGGTTTCACATCGTCCTCATCATCATCATCATCATCAACCACCTGCAATTGTTTTATCTTTTTGTATGTACCTCATAGAATTTGCTAGCATATTTAATGTTGAAATAAATAACAAGAGCATATCTCGAAAATCGTCTTTTTCTTCTCACTTTTAGGGTGTTGAATTGAAATAAAACTTGTTTTAATAATATGAACCCGCTCACACGAGATACAAGGAGTATTGTAGCTCATCATCAGAACACTCACTTAAATACTCACAATAAATACAGTATTGAAGACTTTAGCGGTCGAAGTTCGGATCCAAATCGATAGAATATGTGGTAAGACTTCGGACTATTCTACAACCTTTACTTTTTCGTCCTGTGGCACGATGAATTTGAAGATGAGAAATTTGGCCAGGATTGTCACAACTTTTTACATTAGTATACAGCATAGTTTTATTGTATTGGTTTACATGATTTTCTATTTTGTATGCAAATATGCAGGATAAGTAGATTCATAGACAATACACAAATATTGACTAAATAAATAAAAGTTAATGACATTTTCAACCCCACTCTGAAGAACAATGCGGTAATCCCTTACTACTTTTTGCCATAAATAAAATTCACATCGAATTAAAATTGAATCGTTAATATTAAACATGCATTTAAGTATTCTGTACATATACTACATTTTGTGATGATATAATGTAACCATTAATATTGATACAATGCATTTACATCTCCTTGTTTTCCATTAAATTGGCACGAACTCCTGGAATACGAACTGTACATAAATATTAAATGACTAATTCTTATTACATTTGCTAATTACAATGCAATGCATTTATAACTAGCATCACATTATATAATCACACAATTTTTTTTCAAACTTTTTTAAAATTATAACTTTCCACATTTTTTTTATTGTGGGTACCCATTGACTAAAATTTGTTAGAATGCCTGGTGTCTTAATGGTTTACTAACATGCTAATGAGCATTGAAGAGCAATACTGATCTTTTTGACTTTCATATCACCGTACACATTTTAGTAAATGCATACATATGAGCTGGGAATTATAATGAGCAAATTGTTGAATATACCGAGTATGCAAGAATTAAGTAATAACATCTTATTAAATATTATAATTAGTTTTTTTTTTAAATGCAATAATTTGTCTTTCACTTATGAGCTTTACCATTCTGACAAAAAGTTGACTGCTTTATGTGAGCTAATATCAACATATAAATTGCCTAAAAATGTATAATTTAAAGACGATTATAAAAAATTTGCTTAATTACACTTTAATATTAAAGGCTTAATTTTTATTTTCCTAAAACAGAGGGTGAACCCACCCTGCCCTAAATGAACTCCCATTATTGGGCAATATATACACTATATAGTAAACAAATTTTGACTAGAGTATGATGGATTTTTTAAATTAAAGGAACATAATAAGGAAAATGATATTATGCATGCTGCATTTATAAAATGTTGAAATATAGCGTGAGGTACAGCTTATTATCAACTTTTCTCAATGTTTAGTTTTGTCTTATAATTGTTATATTCAAAAAACCTCAAATATGCAATATATTATCTGTAATTCAATTAAATTGTTTGTGCAATGCAGGAAAAACAACTTTAATATATAGAAAACTAATATTAAACATTTATTAAGTTGAGTTTATGTCAGCTTAATGCAATAATTGATGCTAATTTGCTTTTAAGTTGGAATAGATTCAGATACCTGTTAAATGACATCTCGATCAATAGTTGTATGTAGGAATAACTAATTGTTTGCATTTTTTGAGAAAAAAACAACTTATGGCACCCCTCTGAAAACTACTCTTAAAATCCTGTCTGGGTTCCCATAAATGTACTCTCATAGTTAGTCGCTACAGTTAATAAAAACGAAATTAATTAAAAAAATAATGATCACGGTAAAAAATAGCATTGTGACTTTTTTTAAAATAGTTATACTTCTAACCATGCACATATGGAATAGCCAAGGTGAATCGCGACATATGAAAATTGGGAATGTTTAAAAGATGTAATAATAACGTATATGCTTATGCTCAAAAATCTTTTTTTTTTTCATAAATTAAATAGGTGTTATTAATAATAATGAACTGCAAAATAGGAACAGTAAATCAGTTCACCACAACCTTAGAGAAAAGTTTTTTCTAGCAATTCGAGACCAATATATTACTTTTGAAGGTCCTTCGATTAAGTAAAATAAATATTCCAGGTTCTGCTACAGGGGAGTTCGGGGTCCTATTTTGTATGGAAAGGGCCTCAAAACAAAGAGACAACGTGGGTGTCCAACACCGGACCATTAGCCCTTCTTTCTCTCATCCGGCCCTGACCACGAGATACCCATTTCTGCTTCATTTCAATGGCTTAATAATACACAGAAGAAATTGTGAGAAAATATATCTATACAAGTGTTTTATAAAGCTATGAATTACTGACTTGCTTTGCAATAAGAAATGTTCAAAGAGCACAAAGAAGAATCTAGTTATAGATAGGCATATACATGCAGGATGATACATATCTAAACATGAGTAAAACAAAGCATTTGAATAAAAAAAGTATTCAGACAACCGTCTTCTCCTTCCCACTCAAAAATCCCCAAAAAAATCGTTTGTCCGAATTATTTTTAATCAAATGCTTTGTCAAAATTCTGGTGCAGCCTAAAGCCGCAGCATAGGATCATGCATAAATCACATCATTGTGCTATTTGGTCAGTATTGCTGAAAGCACCATAGTTTATCACTCACAAACCAACTGGATACTGTGCCTTAAAATATTGGGTAAAAGTGTGAGCCCTCAATTGATTTTTAGTGAGCAATCGTTCTCGAATCATCGCGGTGTTGAAAAGTGCATCCAACTCCAATGCGATTTTTTTCAAGTACATGTGTGTGTGTGTATATAACTAGTGGAAGCAAATTGTTTCACACGATAGAAAATTGTAGGCTGAAATATCCTGAAATATTCTTAGCCAGCACTGCTATTCAAATTACAGCTACCAATTGGGAGTACTTGCATGCCGTGACTTGATTCTGAAGATGTGGAGCTCGCCTGATGGGCCAAGTACTTCTTCGTGCCGTCGTTTTCGTTTAACGTGACAGGGGAGCTAAAACGAAACAAAATAAGATTATAATTTGATCATCCATCCACAAGCTACATGTATTACTCGTTGTTTTGTTTCGGTCATATACCTGCGTGTACGAGCTCGTATCTAAAACCCGTGTCTAAAACCGCTTTTTTGTAAACTTAAATTGCAAGGACAGCAATACTGCAACTAGGATCTTTGGGACACAGTGGAGGAATCATGTCGAGAAAAGGTAGACCCCGGATTATATAGAACCGCAACGCTAGCGTGTCGCACTCAAAATGGACATCATCCGATCCCAGAATCCTGGTGCTATTCCCCGGCAACATGCATACCTGCTGCTTTGCCTGGAAACCTTCCTGACTTGTTGTCTTCCAAAAATTTTAATTTCATTGAACTCCAACCCGTTAACTCTTCAATCCGTAGAAGCTGATTCAACTCGGTCACGTACTTTACGCTCGGTACGAGCTGACATGTAATGTCTTACTATTTATCTACTTATTTTTTAGTTGCATTGGACCTACCTATCTGATTGGTCGCTCTTGGACATTGCATCCAACCTGTTTGATGGCTCTCAAATGGACCATGCAGCAGACCTGCTTGGTCATATGTTCTTGCAACTGATTAGTAATAATCATTTTGTATTGCTTTTTCTCCATAGATATTCAAGGGGGCCATGCATAAATGATGTCACGCCAAAACAGAGCTTTTTAGACCCCCCCCTCCCCCCTGTCACGGACCGTCACAATTTTATAAACCCCCTTATTTAATTATGTCACATACTCTTAATTCCGCCCCTTCCCCCCCAGGCAAAAAAACCTAACATTTAATAATTTTTAAAATTATAAATAAGTCACAAGGTTATTAAATCATGATTTTTTTTATAATAATATAAATTTTAATTTACATTGTGTATATAAAATTAAAATTATACATTCATGCATCTCCAATTAACCAATTGTCATGCAGTTCAAGTGTCTTTCCAACAATCTCCCTTACAATTTTTTGACTAAAAATTGTGACATAACGCCATGGCTGACATGTCACAATCTGTCACAAAAAGCTGGAACCCCCCCACAAGCGTGACATCATTTATGCATGGCCCCATGGGTGCTCTTGGACATTGCATCTGACCTGCTTGGTCGCTCATGGACAATGCATCCGAATTGCTTGGTCAGTCTTGGGGTCATGCATCAAACCTGCTTATTGTAGAGACCAAGCAGGTCTGCTGCTTGGTCATGTTCTTGCAACTGATTAGTAATAATCATTTTGTATTGCTTTTTCTCCATAGATATTCAAGTCTAGGATTACCATTTAACAGGTGGCATAAAAATGTGATTAAACCAAAGCATTCGAACGCATATCATGTTTTGCTCAAATGCTTTGTTTTAAAATCCCATTTTTATTGAAAAAGCATCATGATCATCACTTCCTTACCTAGTGCTAGGATTTCTTGGGAAGCTGCCTAGGGGAGGTGCTGCCACGGGTTGCACGGGAGGCCATTTCCATTCCTGCTTCTCCGATGCCGATGCCGATGCCGATGCAGGGACCAAGAGCGGTGAGACAGCCCGAGAAGACACTGCCGATCCCATGGATGTAAGGCGACTGGTAATGCCTACGGAACCCCTAGCCGAGAGCGGAGCATCACCGCTCTCGGGGCAGAAGTACGCGTTCGAGTAAGTGTTCTCGCTGACTTTGGCGCTGTCACCGTGCGGTCGGCGACACCGTTTCACAATCCAGAAGATGAGTCCGGCAACGAGCATAAGCATGCCCAGGCAGAGGATGAGAGGACTGGCAGCCTTGAGGTATTCGTGCCTGTTGAGAAATTGTACGACATCATCGTCAAAGTGTCTAGTTATGGCATACATGAGAATGGAGCCGATAAGGATGAAGAGGAATGCGAAGATGACGAGCACCACGCAGCAGTAGGAAGAGAACACCAGGCTGCCGCAACGACATTCACCACCGTCTTCGGCCGGGGTGACCGAGCTGCTCACCACACGTCTATCCGGATCACTTCCATCCACCGGAATGTCGACGACACTGCGTAACACGCCGGAACATCCGTCGTGCTTCGCATTGGGATCACTGCATTTCGTGTTTGGAACGCATGGTTCTAAAGGATCGGATTCCTCTTCGTTCAGCATCACGTCTCTGGCAGTGGATCTACCTCGAGGAAAGCATAATTGCATGGCCTGCGATGAAACGATTAAGAATATACATATCACGTGTATACAAATGAGGTCCTGCATGGGAATTCGAAATCTTGTGCAAGTTTATTAAGGGGGAACTGCATGCACTGCATGATTTGCTATGGGGGCCGGAAGTTTAAAACATACTTTTAAAAAAAAACTACTTGTTATGATACAAAAATAAAAATTGATAAAAATGCAGTATTTTTGTAGCTACTGCATGATCAAAA
>JAQGCC010000658.1:0-32387 GCA_034698905.1 Xestoiulus laeticollis
GTTCTCGAAATTCTGTCACGAGTTTATGACTTCATTATTGCCTTAGGATAATGGAAAACATGCGCGAGAATCAAAGACAATTAACTATTAAAATATGGTTCCAAATCGACCATAAAGTCTGTCACTTCTTCTAAGTTCCCCATCTGCATGTCTTCTTTAAAACCCATGAGTTCTCCCTCCACCCTTTCCTCGCCATTCGCAGGATTTGTTTTAATTCGATTTTGCCATAAATATATTTCCTCTCTCTATCCTTTGCCCCCTACTTTATCCCCTCCCCCTTTAGTCTTCCCTTTTCATTTTCTTTATTAGAACCTCGTATAACCTGCACAATCGTCTCGATCTGTACACAATATAAATGGATGCGTCCTTAAGTTTACTCTCCAAGATCATATAACTGCAGGTAAATTCCCTCGGCAGTCATTGGGGGTCTGTTAATTTTGCCTTTTTTATTTTATTTATTTTTTCATCTTCTAATTCCCCGCTCTATCTTTCGTCTCTTCCACACCCCAATATACGCCTTGTGCCTGCCTTCGTATACTGTGTGTATTTTTTTCTCCTCGCCTCTCGCCATCTACTTCATCAAGTTATTCTAACCATTGACTTTTAATTTGTACCTGGTGTCCCAGTAGAGCCACTAGCAACGGGCTTTAATGCATATAAATCAGTCTGGGCCCCCCCTTCTCTCTCTCCGCGAATAGATTAACTTTCAAAGATAATTCGCCGTAATGGAAGCATGCTTTTCTAGTGCAGCCCCAGCGCCAAAAAGGAGCTCCTAATGGCGATTGAATTAACCGGCTTAACAACGTCATTAATCTGTGTGATTTGTTGATGCTTATGAAAAGTGGATTTTTGTGCCTCGTGGGGACAAAGACCAAAGAAGTATTATCGAAAATGGATTATCGAAAAAAAAAAATTCAACATATATTGAATATAAAACCATGGTGGAGTTTCGATGGAACTTTTCAACAATGTTGGTTGTTTGCAATTTTGTGTGTGTTTTTTAGTGTGTATTCACTAAACACGTTGGGTTAAAATTCAACTTAATATTGAGTGCTATATATGGATATACCAACATTGGGTTAACATTGGGTTGAATTTAAGTGTAACAACCAAATGTTGGGTTAAAGCTACCTAACGTTGGGTCACAGTTATAATATTAACACAGATTTTGGTTAAATATGCTCAGAATTTGGTAAATGTTAGGTTTTATGTTATTTATAATCAACTCATAATTCGATAATTTTATTATAAATAACACAAAACTCACATTTACCCAAATCTGGACATATTTTGTATCCTATATTAAAATTCAACCCAATATTGAGTGCTATATATGGACATACCAACATTGGGTTAACATTGGGCTGAATTTAAGTGTAACAACCAAATGTTTGGTTAAAGCTACGTAACGTTGTGTCACAGTTATTAATTAACACATATTTTGGTTAAAATATGCCTTAAAATGTATATTTATAATCAACTCATAATTCGGTAACTTTATTATAAATAATTAATTACACAAAACTCACATTTACCCAAATCTGGGCATATTTTAACCAAAACCTGTGTTAATAAATGTGACCCAACGTTGGGTAGATTTGACCCAACATTTGGTTGTTACACTTAAACCCATAGATGGCGTGGTCGCTCTAACAAGGGATCCTTCACTGCTAAAAGATAGCAGGAATGCAGATGACGCTGTTTTGTTATTAAACATTGTTACAAACAATGCTTTAAACATACACGTTCTTTTTTTAATCACTTCAGTCGTTGGGTGTTTGAAAAAGCAGTTTCTTGTTGTTCCTATCGTTTTTTCGGAGTTTCACTTTTGACTTTTGTGTATTCAGTCCGTACACGAGTGAGTATAGGTCCTTGCCGTGTTGTCATTCCTCAACTGAGCTAAGGGAACCCCCGTTTTTTCACCCCCACCCCCATGGCTGGTGCAGCTAAATAAGCAATTGTGTGTGTTGCTCCCCCAGCGTTCTCTTTCGTCTTCTGGCCCTAATGCAATGCTTCGCTTAACTTTGCCGTCCTATTTCCCAAGGGACCAGGGCCCCTGGATAATTTCGGCCGAGAAATCTTGCGACAAATAAACGAAATACATTCAAGTGGAGCTGAGATGCTAACGAAAGATGAGTGGACTCTTGGGCCAACAAACCCTGTTTAAGGGATCTCCTCCCCCCCAACCCATCACCTCCTCACGTGGCACAGAATGGGGACGACATGTGGGTGATGCACGAATAGGAACAACAAGGCGCGAGACGTGAATAAATATTTGGAAATTCCTGCTTGGTTAGGGTTGATCCCAAAATGACAATTTTTTCACTTGTTCCCGTCTTGCAACGATCATGTTACTAGTAATTAAGTAGAATCTGTTCAAAAAATCTTTTGTTCCATTATGCCATGATTTCTGTATTTGAAACACGTATCAATATGGGTACACAAATTAGTTTTTAATAGGCTTCATGGCTATTATTTATGCTAATTAAAACAACATCAAATTTGCGTGTAACTATAACTTGACCATAGTTTTATAAGCATGTATTCCTAATTTATGCTACATGTACATCAAGAATTTATTATGCACTGATAGCAGTATGATATTATACTGGTGTCAGTCAAACAGCTCAGATTTATCAGAGTAATATAATGATGAAACTATAATTTTCAATGATATTGGTATGGGGTATACTGGCATCAGTTAAACATTGCCTACTGATGTCAGTATGGTGTACTGATACTAGTATAACTAGCCAATATCAGTATGACTATACTGACGTAAGTCTAGCTCATACTGATATTGATATGGGTTATATTGGCATCAGTCAAACATTGCCTACTGATGTCACTATGCTGTACTATGCATGTACATGTATTTCTCTTTTTTCATTAATAAAAATCAATTATAAGCCA
Organism: Xestoiulus laeticollis; assembly: GCA_034698905.1. Classification (NCBI taxonomy): domain Eukaryota; kingdom Metazoa; phylum Arthropoda; class Diplopoda; order Julida; family Julidae; genus Xestoiulus; species Xestoiulus laeticollis. The sequence continues at coordinate 2,914 of JAQGCC010000658.1, forward strand.
CGTTATGCCCTCGAAGACGTAGCTTTTAATAAGGTCCATACGTTGTGTCAAATAATACACGTTTTTACGCAGCAAATATTAGGTATCTACTAATAAGAATGGTCAGATTTTGCAAAAAGTGAGCTAATAAAGATTAATTTTTTCAATGTTTGAGATGAAGGTACAGAAAAATCATTTCTCGGAATTTGAACTGCATGAAGATTTCATATAAACCTTCTCCGAAGTTGACCACTGGCTGCATACCCATTTCAGCATCAATTTTAAAAGACTTATGCTTCACTCCGTATATTTTTTCTCGTTGTTGGATTAAAATTGCATCATAGAACAATACTTCGATGATTTTATAACTCAGTTTTTTTTCCATGTGCAATTAACCACCCCCAACGAGCTGCATTACATCATGGGGCCCATTTTAGGCAATAGCGAGCGGTTGGGTGCATGCATAATGATGCTCCAGTGCACGGAGAACCATGCCTGTTCTAACACTGGAAAATGAATATACACTTAGGTTTCATTTATTATTTATCTGCCATTAGTGAATTATTCGGTTTGGCGAAAAGATGCGCCTTTAGGAGGCGGGGGAATGTCGCCAGGAAAGTCAAAAGCGAGCCAGGGTTTCAAACCCCCCACCCCACCCCCCTTTCTTCTTTCTCTTTTTTACGTTGTATAGGGTGGAGGACAAGTACAGACATGTATACGTGCATATCCGTGGGTACGAAATATTTATGATCTGCTGCTTCACATCAGAATGCTATTAAGTGGATTACCTTTTTATACCGTTTCCCGCCTAAACACGAAAAATCTCTTATATCGTTTTAGGATGAGGTGTAGATGTTGAGAGGGAGGCTAATGAGGATAGGGTGACACTATCAACGTCACATAATGCCATCGTGGTGTTTGCCAAGGGTGATAAGTTTCAGCAAATGAAAACTTGTCTTTTTCAACTCTGGATAATATAGTGTACAGTGAAACCTGTGAATAGCACAAACAGCTGGGACCAAACCAAAAGTTGTGCTATTTGCATCATGTTCAATAGATAAGGTCCGCGTTACGTGCAGCGCCTCCTTGTGGTAGTAAGTTGCAGTTTTCCTAGGGGATAGAAATACGATTTTAACACAGAACCACATTAAAAATAAACCTTTAGCCCCAGGCCACACTAGGCTGCAAACGCGCGTTTGGCTAGCCTCAAACAGGGTATCGAATTTATTTTAATTTCTAGAATTATAAAATTTGCACATTATTATATCTCGTGCGAAATTTCTTTTTTAATTAAAAGACTTGTTTGAGGCTAGCCAAACGCGCGGAAACAGCCTAGTGTGGCCTGGGGCTTTAATAATAATATCTAGCGATCTAATTTTCGCACGAGATATTGATGTGCAAATTTTATAATTCTAGAGTTTAAATTAAATTCGATGCCCTGTTTGAGGCTACCCAAACGCACGTTTCCAGCCTAGTATGGCTTGGGGCTAAGTCAAGATAAAATTTGAGAGAGAACATAACCTCCGTTGTTTTGACATTATACATTGCACTTATGCCGTTTAGCCCTTTACCTTAGCACGTTGGTTATAGTAAATACTGATGAGATTTCCATCGGCGCAAATTTCGTTAACATTAACGCGATTTACCTAAGTCGATTTTATCCACCCCAATGTTTCGTCTACACACGCAATATTGCACGAAAAGTCGGTGAAAATAGCAACGTAAAAGAAATTTTTTTTTTTGCTTTTCCAATGAAAAGAGAAAACTCGGGATGGTGTATATTTGCATAACTAAATCACTGTATGCCGAGTATAATTTTTAGTTTGAAAAACATCAGAACCGTATGCGCCAAGGCGCATAAAAAGTACATGTAGGCTACAAGATAAGCGAGGCATTTTATATGATGTATCGATTGGGGGTAGGGGAAGCCTCACCCCCGTCTTATTAAAGAAATTAAAACTTCATAAATCAATCTATAGCATTATCAATCAACATTCATCTAATGATTAAAGGCGGTGTTTTATATTAAGTTAATTGAAACACACTCTCGCTCTCTGCTTCGACGTCTCAATATAGATAATGCGTATTAATAAAGCTATTTTTTTTTTGGCCAGAAAAATAACTTTGGTCGCTTAAAAAGTAGATTGAAAGTTGGTGATGGGAATTTTATACATCACGTATATGGAGCAGACCTACTTGTATTCAGTGCTTCATTTTCACATACACTGTATGACTGTATATATAATTTTAGCACAAGGAAAACATAGAATAGTCGCGTGTTTTTTTAATAATTCTATTATACGCTATATGCTAGTTTCTATAGACGTTACATGATTGTCATTTGACTAATTTCAAATTTTTTTTTCATCTTATTTCAGGTTTTTTTTAAAATTCTTCCTCAAGTGCAATCAGAATTGTTTAAAAAATGCTGGCAATCCCAGGGACATGAGGAGATTCCAGGTAAGAATTATTTGTTTTTATATTATATCATTTTAACAATTTAGAAAACATTTTATTCATAGCCAAAACGAAAATACATTGTTACATTGTACATTGTATTAGGTTATAAATATATTGAACTAAATTTGTTTTGCTGTCCAATGAAACCTATATTGGACTGATAGTGGTCCAAGCTTACTATATAGGCAATACTATAGCCAATATCGCGCTCTTATTTTGCATCATGCTTAATGACAAGTAAGAATACACCACATTTTAATCCGAATAAATGAAATTGTATTAATATAACGTTTTAAAAAAATACAACGTGCAAATTAAACGACAAAATTCTGTTGGAATTATGTGATCAGTGTTCTGAGGATAAAATTAACCGTTGACGTTTTGTTTTTAGTACGTTTTTAGCACACAATATATATACTTTAACTTATTAATGAGAATAAACATACATTTAACTTTTAGCCTACTGATACATGTACAATTGTAGTTGTACTTGCATATATGTATACCTAAATATCTTTCATCCAATTTCATAGTGTAATACAAAATTTTTCTTGCTATTATGGTTCACAAAACATGAATCTCATAACTGGTTAGAATTGTTTATGATGATAAACTTTTAATCGGACACATTGTATAATTGGCAATTAAACGTAGTGATTAGATAAACTAATTAGAGAAACCTTGGGTCTTTTTTTCCGCCATTTTGAGCAGTTGTCGAGGTGTCAGATAGCAAGCATCCTCTCTCTATGAGATATGGGCCACGACTGTTGGCAAGGGTTTACAAATGACTTTCAAAAAGCCATAAAATTTGGAAGGTGGTCAGGAAGCAATTTGTCATCGATTACCATGAACTATGCCACAACAAAGTTATGACCCCCATGCGCTCGTTTTTGGCTACCCTTCGCGTTTTATCATCTAGGGATTTTCCCACCCCTCTGTTTTTAGATGGTGGATTGGAGATGCTATAGCAGTAGGGCCTCAGTTCTTGGATACCAATTGTGAAATTGTTACAGATATGTCCTTATACATTTTGAAGCCTTAAAATATATTTCTTGGGCAAATTAATTATTGAGAAATTAAATTGCATGTATTAAGCATGCATGTAAAACGTTCTAGATGTACATAGCATATATAATGTAGGTGCAGTTTTTATTGATGATGGAATGTGTAGTTTTATAGAATGCATGCAGTTATACCCAACTGGTATCTATACCAGTATACGAAAATTCGTTATTCAGTTCTAATAGTGTTGTTATACGACACCATGTTTGGCAATATTCTCAGTTTTACGTCAACGTAATTATTTGCCATGGAGAAGGCTGCGGACCGGTCGTGATTTAAATTGGCACGTTTGCACAGGCAGTGCAAATATTTGTTAGTGGACCTGACGATGGATACGCAAATTTCTAAATTGCAAAGCAAGTTTTCCGAAATTGTATATGAAATAACAAAAACAAGTTATCTTATTTCCATTCTGTACATGTGTAGATGTTATTGAAGCACCTATATATACTATTTCTGAGCACCTTTATTTTAATTTGACATTAATAAAGGTATAGGTGTTGACAACGATGTCTCAGTTGAAAGCCTACTAAATTAACTATTAGATAGTAGCTGTCAACAAACTTAGCTCGATTCCACTCTGAACTACTCTTAATTCAAAACTCAGCTCAAATTTATTCAAATTATAAGTATATACTTAACCCAGTTTAAATTTGCATCCTTTTCTATGAATGTTTCAAACACAACTGAATTCTCCATAAGGAATTCATAAGCATTTAAATTCAAATATGCTCATGGGTAAACATGGAATGTGCACAAAATATGGAAACTTGGCACAATAAAGCTAAAAAAACTAAACATGTGTCATACATGTGCCAAATAGACCAAGAAAAATAACAATTAAATACTTTCTGCAACAGTAGGCCTACTCATAATCACCATTTTAAAAGAATGTGCTGTATTCATTTCAAAATACATTTATTGGTGCTTCCTATTTTGGATCGAAATACCAATTTGGTAATTTAAAACACCATTAAAAATGCTGAAAAACCCTAAGGTATTAAGATCTATTAATATTATAACATTTGAAATGTTATTTCGTAAACAGCCTGTTTTTCAAAATCCATAAAACCGTATGCATGCAAGTATAACTCCTGCAAGAATGCATAATCGATTATCTGGACAGTACTCTGGATTACTCAAGCTAGTAAGCTAAAAGTATACCTACTAAAGCAGCCAACTTATGGAGGTTTTTGTGTTTGTGTGGACTTTCTCTACGCATTTATGCCATGGCTCGTAACTTGTCAAACGCTAACTTCTTTTTGAAGTCGATTTTGCGCGATGTTATTACCGCTTGACCATCGTTTATTTTTAAAGTGTCCGAATTTTCTATGGACTGGTCATAACTGCGGCCGTACGTTGCGCTAATGAGCTTCATCCACTGGTTGCAATTTATTTTTACTGGCGGTTGTTATCGTCGCAACGCGTCCTTAGATGCGAACTTTCTATTGCATTTATTCAGCAATGTCGAAGGGGAAGACCAGGGAAAAAATTGACGATTTCATGCAATTTGAACAAATTCTTCGATTTTGAGAAATGTCTGTCCTTTGTCCACGGTTTCCTAATGGTCAGTTTTTTGTGGTGATTTTTCATGAATATGATAATGATGGCTATCGCGCTGAATTATTGGTGATAATGGCCTGCATTAACAAGTTGGAGGGGGGAAACTATTTATTGTATCTCAAGCATGCATATTGCGAAATCTGCACCATTTTTTGTAGTCGCAATTTTAAAATTGCTTGTGAAAATCTGGTTAAATCCATAAAATTGCCCACAAATGTGGGAAATGCAAGTTTATACAGCTAAAATACCGTCTTCCGGTTCAGCACAATGCATATTGCATGGTGTCTTATGAGATCTTTAATTGCTTTGGATTTCCAACATGGCCGTGTTTTTTACTCGAATTTTTACGCTGAAATACATGTACTTCTACTAATTTTTTGCATTACTTTTTATTGCATTTTTATCAATTTTCTACAATGTTATGACCTTGTATTCCACCTCTTTATATATGTTATATATTGATGTAGCTATACACTGTAAATGAAAACATCTTAAAACTGTCAAATAAATAAAATGATGATGTATCTTTGCAAATTTATCTTATATTAAGAATAATCTTTTGCGTTTCTTTTATTTAATATCTCTCATTTATAAAAATGCAACTAATTTTTAGATAAGATTAAAGTATTGAAACAAAGATGCATCTTTACATCTTATTTTGTGCACATCTTTAAGATTTTTTTATTTGCAGTTTACGGAAAGATACATGTGAAAAGAAATCGGCCATGTTGCAAATTCTATTCTATAATGCTCGTATACACACACCACAAATTCTTGACTATAAGCTGCAGGGCTAGCCTCAAACAGGGCATCAAATTTAATTTGCATTCTAGAATTATAAAATTTGCACATTAATATCTTGTGCGAAAATTCTTTCTTAATTAAAAGCCTTGTTTGAGGCTAGCCAAACGCGCGTTTCCTGCCTAGTGTGGCCTGAGGCTAAAGCGTATTACTGCATAACGTCGATTATACATGAACTTTTCCGTGTACATAATCACATTTACCTTAAGTGTACTTGCAGTGTGACCAAGTGTATAACTTATAATAGATAAGTGCTCACGATGCCAAACTTATCGCATTTTCAGCCAAATCTGGCTAAGTTCATAGTGACGGAACTTTTCCTTTTATTACATTTCGAGAAGGAATTTCTTGAAGTATCACCCTTAGATAATGCTAGTGTCAGGTGAGGCTGAAAAGTGCGGTAGAGGAACGAGAGAAAACGAGAAGTAATACAATGGGGGTATTCCCCTATCGCCCGCCTTGATTTTGAGTATTACGCCGTGTAATTCCAATAGTTTTTGAATTGAATTGTTTCGCTGCACATCTCGGTTCCTAAGGGAGGCATATTTCCAAACAATGATCACGACTTACGGTTGATTATCCCTCTAGGATCGATTAATATTCTTCGGATTGTACCCATTAGAAACGTTAATTTTCTCGTATAACTAATCAGGAAAAATTATGAACTTCTGTTCTGTCAACAAGGGCTTATATATACACGAACATTCCGCTCTGGGGTGGAGAAAGGGAGAAGGGGGAGGGACAGGACCACATGCTTGAAATGCACCTATTTCATGATTATTTATGATGAGTTTACATATTAACGAAGCCTGTAATCAGTGTTGATGCAGTTATTAATGCCTGGTGTAGTTCTCCCGCCCTCTCTCCTCCCATATTAAATAAACGGGGGGAAAACTAAAGACAAATTCAACTTTGTTTTAAATTCATTTAATAATTAACCGATGGGAAGGGGTTCTATTGAAACGGGTTTTGTCCTCCATATTTGGGTCTGCTATCCAGGGCACAGCTGGGAATTCATCGAAAAGCCATTTAATATTTATGCAGTGCGTAATTACTGCGGTGGCCGCCTATGGCACTTTGAATAATTTCACAGGATAACGCAAAGTTGATATTTTCTTGTTCGGGAATCGACGATGCCAATATGAGGGCGCTTTCAAAACTTTTCCGTAGCATCCCATGCTTTTGAAAACAAGCCTGTGGGCTGCACCAAACTCACAATGAAAACATGTTATAATAACCAGCATTAAACATTGAAGATCTGGACATTCCAATTCAGATGAGTTAAAAAGTGCATCTCAACATATTTTTTGGAAAAACTTCAAACATGTAAGGCCTGATTGATAAACTTTACATTTCCGAAAGTTGTGCGGATCAGGATGCAACTCCATCCCCCCCAAAAGCAGTATGTGATGCCACCTACGATTAGTTATGTAACAGACTGCCCTTTGCCCTCACGCAGTTCACGAGTGTATTAACAAAGCAGTGTCAAATCTGAATTAAGTCAGGATGTTGTTTTAAGGGTGACAGGTGGTGACCTAGCGGGAGGCCGCGTTTCCGAGGCGAGGCAGTGACCTCGCGCCCCCTTGCTCGTCAATGCTTCAATGGCTGAAAAGGGCAACTTGGCAGACTGGCAGTTAGTTAGCACCAGCATTCAATGGATGAATGGTAGGACCAACTGCTAGGGACTGCAAGTGATCTGGCCTGCAGGAAGGAACCTTTAATACGGATGAGTCATATGGTTGTGCCATCTGCCACTTGAAATAGGAAAACACATGTTTGTCCATTCCTTATAAAATTTCATTTTCGAGTTTGAACACGGAAGCAGTATGCCAACTCTGCACACCAGTGAAGAAACGGAACATTAGCATGGGTTCACTATGCGAAACTTATCGCATTTTTAGCCAAATTCGGCTAAGTTCGTAGTGAATGACGGACTCAACACAACATTGGTTTGTTTCTTTGGCCTGCACTCAGTGCAACTTAAGTGCTACTCGGTGCAAACAGGAAATGGGCGGAGCTATCTGTTAGTGAAACCCAGTGCACAGTGATATGGTAAACCAAAGAAACAGAAATAAATACTATAAAAAGATGGCGGCCCTCATTGAATTATTTTAACCAATAGAGAGTGATCTTTCAGATGAGGATACTATGAAGCAAACGATCTAGCAAGACGATTCTGTGCTGCACTGCCTTTACACTGAAAAATTTTCAGTGCAGGTATTTCCTGCCCTAGTTTGCACTGGATTTCTATTTCCTGTGCCAAAGAAACATATTTACCTGCTCAGTGCCAACTGAGCAATCCAAAGAAACAAACCTTATGTCAGCCTACTCATCATTATACATGTGAAATTAAAGCTATTAGACGAAGCGCCCTTACAACATTATCATTGACGCCAAGATGCAGAATATCACAGGCTCGACCAGCCCACTCAAACCTCTGTCAACTAAGCAAAAACTTATCATAGCATGGCTAAGTTTCCCCATTGTGAGAGAGTACCTATCGCGGGATAATGTGCAACATGGCTCATTCAAAAGTACATTTGGTGCATATAGCAGTGCTCTACCTGGTGGCAAGAAACGGAAATTGTGCTCTTGTAGCTAAACAAATACGACGTTATTCCCTTTGGTGCAGCCTCGTTATCAAAGACCAATGGGTTTTTATTTTTTTTCCCCACCGCATGCAGTTTTGCTAAATTGGTTCGACTTTATCATATTTTGCCACTCAGCTCCATTGTAATACGCACCTTTACAGCGAGAGCAAGCCTATAAAACGCACTCAAATGTGATTGAGCGCATCGCATTAACGCTGCAAATGCGGAATAAAACGCGATTGAAATCCACTTCGGCAATTTCCACACTGCGGGAAAAAATGGGAAATCAACTCGGAAAACGAATCTCTTGAACGTAAAAATAGAAATAAAATGTAAATAATATATATTTCCTATATGTATGTATGTGTGTTTGTGTTGGAGCATCGCAATGAATATATAGTCGCGCATGGATGAGCAGGCTTATACGGGATTGGCGCCTTTTGTTGCATATGATGGGCAAAAAAAAAAAAAAATAATAAGAAAAAAGCGAAATAAAAGAAAGACGGTGAAATGATATAAAAATTGCCCGCATCGTGTAAACGATTTGCGAAAACGCGAAACCCAATTTGATATCAACTTTATACTCGAAAAGCAACGTTTACACGTATGCTTGCTTTTTATTAAAAGTAAATAAATGCAAAAATTGAGGCTTTGCTTTATAGATAAGTAAAGCCGGGAGAAATAATAAATAAAACTGGGAAATTGGAACTAATCGTGACTGCAGTAAACGAGTCTCGCTAGGGACGTTAACGCAAACACAACATATTAATTTTTGTATTAAATTTAATTCGTGTTTGGCTGCTATGTGCATGTCAACATCAATGATTTAATAATATTAAAGTATACGCACCTCTAAATTTACATAAATGTTAACTATAATCTACTATAATCGTTAATCTTTTACTAACTTGTTAATCGTTTGTTGGGACATTTGAATTTAATAATGAATTATGACAGATCAAAACACTTTAATATAGATTATCTACATGTAATAGCAATAATGTCATCATAAAAACAGCCACGTGTACATTGTGGCTTGCACTGTGCAGTCCTGGCCTTAACTTAAAATTTTGACCTGAATGACCCTGCCTCACACACAGTCCAGAATTCCTCAAAGTTTCCTATAGCTAAATTCAGTTCGTGATGACCTATCTCGAACTGAAAGAAAATATTAAGCTAAAACACGAGTAAATTAAGTGAAAAATTGAAGTCAATAGAGGGATTGATAGCTTTCCTTTAATCTTGACGACATTGGAAGCACTGTTTTTTGCCAATGCGCATGCGTGGGGACGACGTTAATGGGCTTGTGGTTGAGGGCAGACGACAAATTTATTAGTTTAACGTGATACCGCAACGTCATTGAGGAGCATATAACGACTTTTGCGGCGCATAACTTATTGATGCGCATGCGTAATAGTGTTTATCGTTTTCGTTAAGATTAAAGGAATCCCTTCAATTCCTCTCTGATACGATATCTATGATATGATAGTGCTGGGCCAAATTATGCATAAACTGCGAAAGATAGGCTACGATTAATTGGACCACCCGTACAATATATAAGACCACATCATGCTCGATGATGCGTGGTGATGGTGAGTTTTTATACTTTTTTGCATTACGCTCATGTCCATTTGCTACATTAACTTGTCATTGCAGTCTCCATCGACAGGGAATTTAATTTGAAACAGCTTGTCCAAGAAAGGTCGCAATTCGGTGATTTTAAACAGAGAATATAGGGTAAAGATGAACATGCTGTTACCGCGTACGTGAATATTATGAGGAAAACATAGGGCCTGAGTTGGAATATGAATAGGCAAAATGGCGCAGCACCAAATGGAGGATGAAAAGTGGGGATTTATGGCGCTCCAACGAAAAACGAGTTGTAGGGCTGCGATAAGGGGCCGAGGGTAGCCATGTGTTTCTATCGCGCTTTGAGCAAAGGGCGACTCGACATTGTGGTCGACTTTCAAATTGATTTCGGGCGCATTTTATAATGCCGAATGCAGGAGCGCCGAGGATTTTCAAATCTCGGGCTTAGTCGTAAGGGGGCGCTGCTTGGGGGTGGGGGAGATGGGGCAAAACAAGCAGATGGAGCGTGACGTTTGCTCGCGATGATTCGCGCTCCACAGAACTTTTGGAAAAATATCCATTTTGGCTATTTCTAGTTGCAATAGAATGCTATTGACCCGCTATTGTCTCATTCTGACGCTAGATGGCGCTGCTTTTAACGGTACTAGGAAAGAAGATATATGTATCAGAACACACAACCTTACAGGAAATATTTAGAAACACTTATACAGGGTGGGCCAATAAAAGTGAGAACATCTCGTAAAATGTGATTTAATCACATAAAAGTAGTTAAACTATACCCATACTAGATTAAATAGTTTACTGATTTACTTACTTGTGTAGCTACATGACGTCATTATTTCGACTATTTCCGGTCGCCATTTTTAATTTTTAATCAAGCCCATTGTTAACTCGTATGAAATATGGGGCAACGGTTTCATTGACAGAAGCATAAACGAGTGGCGTCGACGCTTAGTAAAAGTCATTGAGAAGCAAGGAGGACACATTGAACATGATTTCTGATTAGCTAAATATTTTGCAAAAAAAAATGTAAGAAGATTTATTATTAATTAAATTTTATTTTGAAATAACTCATATGCTACGAGATGTTCTCACTTATATTGGCCCACCCTGTATGTATTGGACATCTATAAATTCAGTATCCCTTTAAAATCTGTTTTATAAGTAAAAAAGTAAAAAAAATCCTTTGAAAAGCATTGCACCAATCAGGATGCAAATAAAGCCACGTGGACTAGGTGAAATTCGAAAAATATAAAAAAAAATTAAGCGAAAATTTGGTTTCTCATTTTTTTGCTCAATTGGCTAAGTACAGTGTACAATTTGAAGGCCTACATTACTCCTATAGTATAAAATTGTCCAATTTTGAGCTAAAGCAACGCATTTAACAATGTGGCCAACAGTTTACGAGGTTTCGTTATACACATATACATGTACATGAAGTAAAAACAAACAGATAGATTTAACATGGATAAGTTTACTGTTTGAATATATCTTTCAAAATTGATCGCTTTCACATGTGATTTGTCGTTTTCCTATCCAGTTTGTCCAAATTTGTTTCATTCGAACTGTTTTTCTCACATAACAATATAGCATTTAAATTGTACAACAACAAAAAATAAGTGACACGTTATTATCTGGTGTGATTGTTACTTAGGATTCTTTAAATTCTTATCAAGATTCGATGAATTTTTAGGCACGTATATATAAGATCAGTTTTGATGCGTTCTTTCAAACTCTATAACCCGTGTTCAGCTCCAACACTGCGTTTTTGTCTATGGGCAACAACCCGTAGACAATTACAAATCCAACGATTAAACGTGCTACGACTACCAAGGGCAAAAATACTCCCAAAACTCAACGACGAGAACATAAGTGCCTGGGTCTAAATGGGTCTAGTCAGAACCCGTCACCCAGTTATTACTTGTACAATCAACAGCGACGACAAGAATTCGGCAAGGGCTACAATCACTTGTAGCGAAGCTTAATACGTTATCTGGGCCAATAAAAACTCTTCGACATGGCCGTAGGCCATGCGACGACAAGAGCATTTGCAAACCCAGATTAGAAACCAAATCTGGGAACGCGTTTCGGAGAAGAAACTAAATTGGCTGAACTGGTTTTATGGCCTCGACAATTACTCGTATGCAGCCTCTCTACTATACCTTTACAGCCTGGGTTTAATAGCTAGTTGCATCACTTGCTATTTAATTGCTGATTATTAAACTGTCTTTTAAATGCAAGGACCTTCATATTAGATCACATTTTTTAGTTTTGTACCGACTCACCAGTGACCTGTGGTGCAGCTATAGATTGTCGAAAATATACATTATGACCACTTTGACGTTGTGTGGATTGTATTGCACGATTTTCAACAGTTGATTTGACATTAAGAACCCAATGGGAAAATAGTAACACTAATAAATTAATATTAAAAATAGTAATACTAAAAAATTGTCCATAGGTAGCTATATTGAACAAGATTGTTTAAACTTAAGGAAATATATATAATGTTATACAAGGTCCATCCAAGGTTGTAGCAAGTAGCAATTTTTGTGTAGGGGATAAAAACGCGATTTTAACACAGAACCAAATTAGAAATAAATCTTCAAATAATAATATCTAGCGATCTAATCATGATACCAAAATGAAACTTTGGTAGGTTTTAGATAATGGTATGAAATAATTTTGTGAATTTTTTTCAAAATTTTAAAATAGTATAACTTTTTGAAATATTAATGAAAAAAACCATCTCCATTGCTTGATACTGCAACCTCCTCTTCCCTACAAGTTTTCAATTATTATTTGCCACTACGTGGCGCTACTTACTCGCGCATGCGCTGCTTTGTAATGCGGACTTTGTACATTGTATGTGATAAACACGTTTCACATATTATGTTTTGCACATGTAGGTAATTTATATTAAAGATTAAATAAGAAAAGTTAACGAATATTCACGACATCGTTTTCACATATTCATAAAACTGTAAATGTACGGTTATTACGCTATTTTTCTGTAAAGATAGTCAGGTTTTTTTATAATGTTAATCTAGACTTAGGGGCTCGAGTTCTTAATTTCTGATTACATGTATGCAATAGTATTATATCGTGAAAACCTATCAAAAGTTGTTCAGTTATAGGCTAAATGTTGGGTTATGCAACCAGTTTTCAAGCAAGATAATGTCTTTCCTTTTTCTTTTCTTGTTTTTTGCAGGTTGTCATTTCGACGCAAGTTAGTGTGGACGGTCCACTATTGGCCATCTCGGACAACATGTTTGTACATAATAATTCCAAACACGGCAGGAGAGCGAAAAGGCTGGACCCATCTGAAGGTAAGTTTACAAATCCGTGTATAAATTTCGCTGTAAAAATGGGCTCCGTAGGGTTGTAATATTGTCCACTACATGTATATTTCTTCATCGAATCTTCCCCATAACGCCACACTCTCCTGCAGAGTGCGCTGTTAAATGTATAAGCGCCATCTGTTGACAAATTTGACTTCGGCATTTGGGGGATTTCGAGTAGGCAACCGCATCCGCACGGAGCCCATATAGCAGTAGTGATGAAGTTGGTTGAATTTTATTAATTGACTCGCTCATGTGTGTGGATTTGGATCACGTATCTGGCTGGGTTTATTTGCATCGTCTTGGGACCGTTTTTAATTTACGTTTGCATCACACTCGAACCGTGTACACCACTCCTTAATGTGCCACGGGAAATGCTACGGCGCTTCCCGCGTTTGCCTTGCACTATCTATGAGTCCTACAATGCCGACGACACGAAAATATAATTAAAGGAAATATGTTTCGGCTCTGATTGCTTCTCAGCTTTTCATTGATTAGAATTCCATCGCGGTTTCAAAGAGTTGGATTTCCTTGATCAACTTACAGCTTTAAATTGCGCATTTGCAGTCGTATTTGATTTTAGAAACCTGTGTGACTGACACGGTCACATGGTAAATCAAGTGCATTCACAAAATTATAATGCGTGAAAATGGGAATAGGAAGTTAGGCTTTTGTATGTCCCTGTTAAATGTGTAAGAATGTTAATATTGTTGATGTGGTAAATTTCATATCTCGATAAATCTTGCTTAAAACAGTGGTGTAGTTAAATTATATACAATAGATTCAATTTTGTCTTAATTGTACTATGCATAGTACAATTAAAACAACTTGTAATCACACTTGTAAAACACTTGTAATCCATGGATTATAAATACAAGTGTATTAGTGTTGAAGGTATTAATTTAGGAGAAAAAGGCTCAGTTAATAAGAGAGATTATAAGCTGTCTTGCGTTCAACGCGAACGTAAACGATAGTTTCGAATTGCACATAGGCCTGGCTGATAAATAGTTTACGTTCGCGTTCAAGTGTACGCAAACCTCGTCTGCTTTGCGTTCACGTGAACGTAAACGGGGGAAATATACATTGAAAATGACAGTGTTGTCAGATAACTTGTCCTGCGTTTACGTTGAGCGCGAGAATGCTTAATCACGTTATTTTTTCTCAAAAAAAACGTATACGGTATACGGAAATTGAATTTATTTGAATTAAGACCTCTATTTGCAATTGTATTTCCTAAGCACCCTGTATTAGTGTTAAGATGCATCTTCCGTGGCACGCACGCCTCCTCCATCACTGGGGATTTAATGAAGGAGATTAAATAGGGACCTTGACTGCTCTCGTCGTTAAGCCGGCAAGCATTGCCTTATTGACGTGCAAAAAGGCAATTTCATTTTAACTCCTTCCTCCTATAAAACTCATTGTTTTTCACGGTTTCTTGCATCTTGAATAGATGCTCGATGTCGTCTAATGGAAATTTCTTACGCCATCATCGGCAGACAAACAGATATTTTATACAAGGCAAATGCCCGCGTTTAAACTGGGTTTAATCAGCTATAACAATTGAAGTGGTTGGTTAAAACATGTCCTAATCGCCGATGACACTAATGACAGTATGGTACAATCCTTCGCGATTTCATATCATTGTTGTCATCTTTCCATTCTTTTTCTTTAGATGTAAACCTTGATTGTACATGAAAATGCATGCATTCCTACACCAGTACTATTAACCAAATAATCAACTGCCGTATAAAGCATATGTATACATATATTTACGAGCACGCTGGATACGATGCTTTTATACATTATTTATGAAAGATTGCCTCTACCGGAGCTATCTGATGTGGCCATGTTGGAAATGTTATGCTAGAAGCTTTTATGTAAACAGAGCTTAACTAGAATATTTTGCCCACCAAATGGTGTACATGTAGTGATATGGCGACTTTGCAGCGTATGTCATGTGCACGAGACGAGAACATGCAAATTATTAGGATCACATGCATCGTGCGACGTGCCATATTACCACATGCATGCACACCATCTTGGTGGGTACCATGCCTAATGCCACCACGAATTATATAAAAGGGATTTTATTATATTGGATTTAATTGCATTAGTCATTTAAAAATAAATTTTAAGAGTCCCCACTTTAACAACAACATATGTACTCAACCATGCAGAATTATAATTTTTAATCGGAATATGGGATGTTTTATTAGAGGGATTGAGCACGCCTCCCTTAATGCCCCGTCAATTGATTTACCTTAACGCATTGGAAAATCATACAGTGCTGTCAATGTGGTTAACATTAAGGGAGCATTAAGGGAGGCGTGCTCAATCCCTCTATTATCTCGTATATTAATTAGTCTATAGGAGTTCATTTTTTAATCTTCAAGAGATTCCAGAAAACCATTACCAAATCCTGACTGGCAATACATGTACATGTATATGCATACTTCCAATGGATACAGAACCCTTATTAAGGGCGCACCCAATATAGTGAACCTACACACACAAAAAGGTTGGGTTAAATTCAACCCAATATTGAGTGCTATATGGACATACCAACATTGGTTTGAATTTAAGTATAACAACCAAATGTTGGGTTAAATCTACCCAATATTTGGTTGTTAACCCTTAAATTCAACCCAATATTGGTATGTCCACAGCAGTCAATATTGGGTTGAATTTAACCCAACTTTTTTATGTGTATAAGATTTCAGCTCATCCTGCACTTTGATCGTTCACAACTTGCATATTGTTGGCATTGAAAATCCAACTCTTTTTCCTCCAATTAGTAGGTTTTATAGGGTTGCCATGTGCACGCATCCTCTACGACATGTGCGTAAGTGGCGTTGCGTTTTGTTTGCCTTTGCCTTCTCCTTCTCTCGTTTTATTGTGCGTTTTTATCATCTTGCGCTCGACGTGTACGGCCCTCTTGGGAAGCCGTTATGGGATGTTATTTGGTGCAGCTTAGGGAGATTGCATGATAGTGGTTATTATAAGATGGGAATGAGAGAATAAGCGGTGCAGCGGCGATTTCCATCCTAATGGAATAAACCTATTTGCTGTAATCATTATTGACCTATTATTTATGAATATAAGCCTGAACAACCGGCTGCAAACGCAATTCTTTTTTTCACTGCATTTTTTTTCCCTACAATTCCCTAATGATATGCCCGCATGCATGCATTTGGCTACGTCTTTGCTTGGTTTTCCATGAGATGCAAGCTAATGAAATTAGGGCCGAGATGGAATACCAAAGTTGGTGGAAATCTGAGTAGCCTTAAGATGCTAAATTTGTCTTCCAGAAATGCCCATGTTTTAGTCAAACCTGGTTTTTTATGGACTGTGCATTGGGACCGTCAACGTAGGACTTCAAAGGATTTTAGATTTTTTAGGACATAATATGATTCTAGCTTTGCACTTGTTTATTCATTCCCATCTCTAGTCGCATAATTACGACATCAACATGCTGTTTTTACGAAAATATGACCAAAATTCAGACCACACCATTTCGTCTACTGCAAATACAACGAATTACCCAAGAGAATGACCCATAGTGTTAGTATTTGTAACTTTACGTAACCCAATCTTTCATTGGTGAGCATCTTACTGTACATGCATTTTTAGCTGATCAATTATTTAATCATGTTGAAGTTAGTTAATAGAGGAAAGACCTTTTGTTTTATCGATCTCCATCTAACAGTAAATTAATTAGGATCAAGTACATGTACTATAGCAGCTGATAAATGCTTGCATATATAGGTTTCCATGGATGCGGTCGTGCATGAGAATAAAAAAATCATGTTCAGTAGTGAAACATTATATTTTAAGCCTGGCTTAATACCAAAGTTTTAAGTTGGCAAGACAATGTAGCCTAATCATAATAATGTATCTTTAAATTCTAAGAAATGTTGTAGTATTTTTATTTTTACAAACAATTAAAACGAAAACAATTCTTTTGTTATATATACAACACAAAGGGGGCTAGTAGCACACACTATAGTGTAGTGAGTTACCATGTTGAAACCATTCTTGGAGAAATTCCTAGTAACATCCAAATATATAATTTGTTTCAGCTTCTACATGAGGTTTTTCAACTTGTAACTAACGATCCTGGCAAGTGTTAAACAAAATCCTATAGCCTACCCAAATTCATGCAAATGAACTGCTGCCAGGTGGCCCCTGTTAACCGAGTCCGTGTTACCAAAACACGTTCCTCCAAAACACTGCTTGGAGTCGTTGCACCACATATATCCATTAATTTTCTGTGTGTTTCCGGTGCACATATTTTACTTTTCCAGACGCGACACAAAGTACATCCAACTGATCTATGTTTACGTATGATCTATGGACGTTGACAGTCTCACGGTTCGCGCCCCACCACAGTCGTGCATTTATATATATATATATATTTTTTTTTTTTTTTTTTTTGGCTGGTCGCCCTAACACGATCTGACAGTGGTAAAAAAAAACACAGGAATTTCTATAATACATTTTATTTGGATGTATCACTCGTCATTGAGATATTCTGGCGGTGCATCTCATCTCATACATCTTGACATTTTTCGTTTGATAAATTTGACCGAACTCCACTTGAACAAGTCTATGTTAGGTTAATGTGCGAATTTGTCAGCATGGAAAGTAAGGTGAATCTTCAAATGTTGGGTGACGTCATTTTGAACTGCTAAAACACAAAGTGAAAAGCATAAGCATCTTTACGATGTACAATTGTCAGTCTAGGACATGCTGAGATTTATAAACATCATTGAAATTATGGTGTATACATCATCGTAATAAGTAGCACTGAAAACAGTTTAAGGCCCTTTGTCTAACTGTGTTTCGAAATTATTGCTATTTAATACTTCTTTATGTCTAAAGACAGTTTTGCAAAAAGGCAATTTTTGGAGAACTCTAATGCTTATACAGTGGAATTCGCTAATAACGATCTTCAAGATACCTGAGAAATCAGACCGTTATATCCAGATTTATGAAAAATAAAACGGGCACACACAGAAATACAAGCTTAAAATTTATTTACATTTAGGCTTTTTATTTTTAAATGTTTTGACTGAAAAAAATTCCTACAGAATAGTAATTCAGTGCATGGTTTGGTACAGATAAATTTACTGGAAATTAAGAGGACATTTTAAAACGTTTTTAATAATGAAACCGTTTAAGTTTTATCTAAAACTGGGAAAAGTATAAATTTTGTTTTACCAATATTGAGAATACAAATATTCCATAATAAAGATAAATTTTAAAGTTTCTACAGGTTTATAGTTCATCACGAATTTCTCAATTTCAAAATTTGAACAAATTTCATATAAATGTAATTATTAAATTTTACTTCAATACAACATACGAACATTTTTTAGCTTTTTGACAATAAATGCATCGCTAGTAAAAATATTTTTTATAATAAGATTTCAGATAAAAATAAAACAGAACTTTAAGATTGTAAATCATTTTGTCGTTGTGTATACACTTAAAAAATGGGAAAGGGGGAGGAAATTTCAGAAAATCGAAAGGACCATTTTTCGTTTCTAAATGGAATCGTTATGTCTGGATTATCGTTATATCCGACATCGTAGTATCCAAACAATATGTGCAGATTGTATATTAATGTTTTGAGGGGAATCCTTATTAAAGCATATTTTTACAATGGAATCTGTTACCTAGTCACATTTTATTAAGCCACGTGCCTAATTGTGCTCTTATCACCAGTCTAGATAATTAGTATCTAATAACATGGTTAAGTGCAAGATTGCTACTTTTGTGAATTGTGTGGGTTATAAACGACTTTTTTTTGTTTGACCATTGGTGGTGAGTGAGCTCTATTTATCAAGAAGTATACTTAATCTATCCAGCATTTCAAGAATCCCCATCACATATAGGAATTATGGGTTTCGTCCCCTATCGCTCCAATCTGGTCATAGGCTGGGTGCAGTTTTATACCTGGGGCGATACTCCCCTAAGCCAACGTCCATATCATCTCAAAACTGCTACTTTTATTGTAAAAGTATATAGCGTCCTATTATTGGGATATTTCATAACTGCCCTGCATATCGGACATATAATGATACGAAGGGAGTCGTATTATATTTTTGCTTTTTATATATCCTCATGACTAGACTGACCAAAAGCAGTTTTATCCATGAGGATTTTGGGGGCTGTCCACAAAAGTCCTAGTCATGCAATGAGGGGGAGAGACTTACAGTAGATTGACTTTGTGGCATTACTTTGGGACAATTGTGTACCTGTTTTCTATTGAAAGCTGGTCCATATTATATAATACATTTTTTTTATTAATAAAAACATATATAGCGTGGCAAAGGAGAATGAGGATAACATATCTATCCTCTGTGCCAGATTCATCTACATGTATATAGCATATAATTGTATCAACATCAAAATTTAGTCAATTGTATACAATTTAGCATTGGGAATTTTACGACTAAATCTTTAAAAACCCGGATATATATAATATGACATTTTTTTCGATCCTCCTAAACATCATACATGCAGTTATTTACGTCATTTACGGATGACCCTCGATCAGAGTAATGACAGAGATGCTATTTATGACGAGGGTCAGAAAGAGTCCCTAGGGACTCCTAGGTTTTTGTTAAATCCAAACGCCTGGATGGTTGTCTCGTTCACTGCTGACCGCTAGCCCTGACTGAAGATTACCTTTTGAATTATTCGACCACACGCACACTGCCTTAATATCGTGTTTGCCCCCTGGTCATTGGTGAGTGGGATTATGCTTACTGTTTTCCCTTTAAGTCAAATAGCTTCTTGAGCCCGTGTTGCTCGTAAATTTGGTCCCCGACCCTCCCTAGCGGCAATTTTCACTAATCAAATTCTGAGAGCTTTTGTTTTGCATAATTTTATTGCCGGAATAGACCACGAGGTTGATATCTGGTAGATACAGTATATGTTTCTTATTTTTATGGTAGGCATATTTTTAAAGCATTTTTTTTTCCGCATTTTATAAACTTACTTGTTAAATACAATTAATACTGCAGAGAATACATGTACATGTACTAGTAATTTATAGCTGTAGTAAACTAACATTTTGGCACTGTTCAAAATTAAGGAGTATAAGCTTTGCATTTTGTGTACTTAACCCTCACGAATGCTTTTTCCAAGCAAGTTTTTCGAAAGTTTATGAATAAAGTCTCATAATAAATGCTGATTTATAAAATGTTATTATTAAGGAACTCTTGTCATAGAATAAAATCCCTTTGATTTTGGAGTCTCACTAATCTCATTATAGCAGGTCTCAAAAGTCTCATTGCAATATTCCATAGGCACATATAATCTTGTAGATTTTCTCTATGAGACCTCATGAGATTTTTCACTTGGACTAGTACATCTGGAGATTAGATATCTTGAGACATCTATAGTTTACAGAAGCACGAATATATAACTATGGTATATTTCCCCATGCATGTATAAGTGCATGTGAAAACTGGTCAAAATAATCTATAGAGCATATTATCATCTCATGTTATAAAACCCATTTCTATGAAACATCCATGCATTGTTATTCCAATTTAAAATAATAGTATTCTTGTTGAGACTATTAAGGGACCCATAGAGTTCCATAGAATAAAATCCCATCGATTTTAGGATCTCATTTGGTCCAATTGCTTTTCTCACTATATCTTCACTTTCTTAAGTTTAGATGTCAACCTTCAAAAGTGCTAAAATTTATTATAAATTTCATGTTTATTTGGCAAATTATTGACTGAGATGGCTCGCAATGGTTTCCGCTCTACAATTGATGATGTTTGGGTGGTTGTCGTCACGAAGTCAGTCGGAAATCTCGTCCTCACTGCCTTTATCGTTTAGCATTTTGAGTGCTTAAGTTTCACGTAACACTCCCCGCTGCAGTTCCACTCTAGTATTTATTTATCAAATTCACTGCCGTCGAAAACAAAGGTAAAATACGAGCTTGTCTTCTCGAATTATTTGAACCCTTCATAATAGATGAATAAAATGTACGCGCGTCATTTATTATTCAAACGATATTGCTATTATTTCCCCTCTCCGAAATTAGCCTGCTTTTCCCTTAGGAGCGAACGGCGCAGCCCAATATTGAGCCATTATCAGATTGGCTCCCTCTACGCGTACTTCATTAAATGGTCACCGGTCATTTTTGGACCTCCTCCCCCATAGCCGTTGGCGGATCGGACAGGGGTCAGGGAAATTTCGCCCGATTCCTATTAACGGGTCCACGCTAATGTCATCAGTAAGCCTACGTCTCTTTGATTTCACCGTCTACACGGGAGGAAATCATGAATCACAGGGAGAAATTAAGTTTGCGGTGGGTGCATTGTAGGGTGTCATCTTGTTTCTAGAATCAGGATGGCGGGATAGTCAAATTTCTGAAAAATGTAGATTATTTGAAAGTAAAAGTGGAAAAATTTCAGTTAGGGTCCGTCACTAATCTAACCTGCAGAATTTTTATGATGAACTACTGATCATTCTCTTGAAAAATATAATAATATAAGGCTATATAATATAAAAGAATAATATAAAAATATAAGAGCAGTGCACATTTAAAGAATGCATGTTAAGCGATGGTATTTCTTTATTTGCATAAAAATTCTCTGTAAATAGAACCATATTTCGCAGAATATTTTAAATTGATAATGGCAGTATAGTTTCAGATTGACTAGAGTAGAATTTTTCACAAAACAGCCAAATTTGCAAAATATCTTCGCAATATGCATGTATGATAGTGTACTATATATGTTAGTGCTATGTTAGTGTAATATAATTGTGTTTTTCGTGAACATGATAATATTGTTGAGTATTTTATGATGTGGGAATTTTGCGAGAAAGTTTCAAATTGTACACCTTTAAGCGAAATAAAAACGATGCATTTTTCGCGATAACGTTAAAATTATGTATGAAAAATAGTGATTAACGTTTTGCAAAATATCCCTAAAAACTACAACTAATTTTATTATTAATTGATTTTTGTTTATGTGTATAAAATATAATTGGGCCTACTCTAGAGTTTTCCCCATCTCAGAAATTGGGCAGCAATCACGCATAGCCTCTTTGTTTTGTTGGTTTGCCTTTCCATTTGGCCGTGAGGGTGACGAAGGTATATATGGAAACTACGAAAATGCCATACCGTATTATGGTCAGCCATCGGATGATATATACACGCATTCATTTATGATGAAGCCTCAACAATATCTGAAATGAGATTTCTTTTTTCGCTTTTGATATGGCTTTATATTTCTTCCCCCTACATCTTTTTTTTCTCTCTCGTAGTATCATTTGTATGATTCGTTTACTTATCAGCAGCGAATATCGTCGTCATATTTTTGACCATAACTCTAGTAAACTCATCATTTTCTGAGTTGATTTTAGCTTTTTTTCTGCCCTTGTTTCGTTTTTTCCTCTGTTCAAAATCACCAACAGCATTATTATATACATGTATGTCTATGTGCGTGCCTGTTTGAGGAAGTCGATTTCTCCGTATATATTTTTCATACTCAGTCTTCAATTTGTCTCCTCGTCCCCTGTTTTGCTATTTCCGACCTGAATATTTCCCGGTTTTTTTTTTTCGTCTTTATATCGTCAACGTGTAATATCTCATAAAGATTTTAGTCGATGCAGACCTCGGTTTCTGAGCGCCGCCTGTAGGTTTGGACATTTTGTGTCCAACATTTTGGACACTATTTGAACTTTTGAATATTTTTGAATTACTGTTATTCGTCAATGTATATTTTCTATATTTTATACAAGATAAAAAGTAAACATTTGCGGTCACACACAATGCATGAGCACCTTTACGTTGTTATAGTTGGACAGCTTAAGGCAGGATGCTCATTAAGGTGGTGAGCATGTGGTGTTATGGCAACCTTGCGGCATGTGGCAGGTTGAACGAGGTGATCCTATTAATTTGCATGTACTCGCCTTGTGCACATGCTATTCGTTGTAAAGTCGCCATAACACCACATGCTCACCATGTTGGTGCAGGGCACCTGCCCTAGACATTTGCAGTGTTAGCCCCAGGCCACACTATAGGCTAGAAACGCGCGTTTGGCTAGCCTCAAACAAGGATTTTAATTGAAAAAGAATTTTTGCACGAGATATTAATGTGCAAATTTTATAATTCTAGAATTTAAATTAATTTCGATGCCCTGTTTGAAGCTAGCCATACGCGCGTTTCCAGCCTATAGTGTGGCCTGGGGCTAATAGAACCGCCATGTACGACCTAGGTTCTCAAACTGTGTGCCGCAAGCCTATATGCCAGGGGTCCCGCAATAATATTTAATTTGCACTAAGATTTAGCAATTTAGCTGTAGAATCCATTTTTATAACATCAGCACCAGCTATATAACGAAAATTGAACCTAACAGTTTCATATTGCCAACCACCTATATACACGTACATGTATATTTGAAGGTGCATGGTACCGAATACATACACCATACAGCAGGTTATGCATTACATTTTTTTTTTTCATTTTCATTTTGATACTTGTGTTTTTCTGGTACAAAAATAGCCAATATGAGGATGAGTGAGGGGGAAAGGTAATAATAATAACCTAGATGGTACAGTCCGGCTACCGCACGAAACTCGTTTCATAATATATTTACCCAGACTCCCTCCACTCTCCCTCATTTTATTCTTACTTTATATTGTTAGGATTTTTCCTCTCATGCACTTTAGATTGCCATAGTTTCCCGTACACACATAACCTAGTCCCAAACAATGCTTCGCTGAAAAATGCCACTGGCCTCCATGTATATATACCCCCAATTTTTCTCGCTTTCATCTTATATTCGCCATAGGCCTGGATTCGCGCGGAATACCACAGACACAATTTCTGAAGCTGTCAGCGGCCTGATATGGAATTATGGCGGCAGTTATCATGCGGACATTGAGAATAGCCAGTATTGAAAAATGCCTCTAGCTCAAAGATCTTTTTAAATTGCTTTGCTGGAGTGCTATAGCAAATGTAGCCTCACGGCACTATATGGCGAATTGGAGTGGTCTTTATGTGCATGCTGCTGGATATATTTCTTGGGTTGGTGGTGCCCTAATCCTAAATCCTCGATGTTGCGCCAATAAGGCCTGAAAATGGTCAGATGACTATAGGCTACATGTCTTTAACATTGAATATAACACAGTGATCTTAAATTCAACAAATTCAGCATGTATGAGATCATGAGGCAAGTTTCCTCTAACCATTTATAAGGACCATATCCCTAGCGAAAAATCTCGTTTTATTGCTTATGATATTATGGAACATTATATTGTCATTGATTGAAACGTATAAATCCTGTTGAGTATACAGTATAGGGTGGAGCGTAAAAATGACCTGTCGAATTTTAAAATCATTTTTTAAAACCCTCGGGGCAATTTACATCACAGACTCCAGTCAGTATAGGCTACATATACAATTTTTAAAACACTGCCGATTTAAAAAAAAAAATATATATTTTTGATAATTTCATATCTTTTTTTCTTAGAACCAATTATGTGTAATCTGATTATGAATTAAAAGTAGTTAAAATATCATTATGGCTTCAATGTGATATGCATGCGTGGTATTGAAAATATGTTTGTGATAATGATTTCGGGTAAATCTCGCATTAGTGATAAATTACCACGCTAGATGTATATATCAGAGCATCACAGGTTTCATGCTACCTCCATTAAATTACTATTGCCAACCATAAGTTTTTTTTTATAAGTATCCATGATTGTTATGAGTTCAGAAAACGTCAATGAAGTTTCCTCGTCACTTAAACGACTTTGTGTGATTAAAAATAGATAAGCACAAGAAAAAAAAAAAAATTTCTTTAATATATAGGAACCATGCAAGAAGTCGTTCAGTTATTCATGAGAGAGGTTGTACGAATGATCCCTAATGTTATTTTAGGAGTGTCAATCGATTTAGTAATACAGAAAAACAACTATCTGGAAACGCGCAGTACACATAAGAAAACTTTGCCTTGGCCACGCTTAAGAGCTCGGCATCGACAAACATCGATTAAATGCTACCTTATAAGATTCACTTCGGCAATCCGGACAATAAATATTTGATAATTCCCATCTGCTCGGATACCTACATTTTTAAACAAGTTATTTATAGGGCTTTAAACTGCTAGTTGTTTGCACATTTGAGGATTGAAAGAAAATCCCAAACAGTACATCATCACAAAAAGAAGCCAGACTATGATTTCACCGCTGAAAATTCCCAGCCTATTTGTCAAGTCTTCTATTCCAACATATAATCTTGAGGAGATCGAGATGTGTTCTTCATGAAATTCAGGGGTTATTTAAAATAATAGCATAAAAAATTGGATATTCCATTAAACTAGCTTCTAACTTTTTGGATGGAAATCCAAGTTGATATATATAGTTGCTCTGCAAATTATACTTTGCAAATCTCAAATATCTCAATTTTTTTTTGCTATACATGTAGTTGGAGAAACGGAATTTAGGCCTACTGTAGACCTATATAACATAATGCCATTTTATTGACAGTATTAAGTCTAACAATTCATATAGGGCCTATGGTTGCTAATTAAGAGTTTAAAGTAGATCTATGTGCAATGGTATCAAAAAATACTTTACTGCACGTCCATCGGTTAGCATTTAACGTATACCCCCAAGCCAGACTAGGTTGTTAACGCGCGTTTGACTATAACCTCGAACAGGGTACAGAATTCAAATTTAATTCTATACCCTGTTCGAGGCTATTATAAAATTTGCACATTAATATCTCGTGCGAAAATTATTTTATAATTAAAGCCTTGTTTGAGGCTTGCCAAACGCGCGTTAACAGCCTAATGTGGCCTGGAGCTAAAGCTGCCTTAGTAAAATTACTTTTATTTTAAAGAGTTTATAATGATGATAAGTCACGATCTTTTGTAATAAACGAGGGGAGTTCAATATAGGACGGCAATGTTAATTATTAATGTTCTGTGCACAAAGTTTTTTCCCCATTTAACACTATTCGAATATCACTCTTAAATCCGGATAATCGTTTAATTCCAACCAGACATTCCCCTAAATTAGACCGGATTGGCGAGGGTCTTAATTTCTTAAGACGGGTCTTAAGTTCGATAAATGGAAAAGAAAACGATGCCCAAATTAGTGTGACCAAAAGTCTCAGACAGAAAATGGCACGAGATTCGTGCTAAAATGATGTTTGAAAAATAAATTGAGAAAAAGAAGAGGATTTCGAGGGTGATTTACCACGGTAGTGGGGCGGACCTGGCGTGTATAACACGTTGGGTTTATCACCGCGATGATCATCTGCTGTACCTTTTTTCCCTTCCTGCCTATACGCTCCAGTGCACGATGCAGTCATTGAATCCTCGGGTCGTACGGGCCCAACCCTACAATAGATTTCCTTCTAATCTGTCCCATCAAATGGGGATTATTGCATTTACTCCGGTAAAAGGAATTTCCGCCTCATTTGTATCGCACTCGGCGCACTTGGCCCGCTCTCGCATTAACAGCTTTTCAACCTAATGCCTCGCTAAGTCAGCCATCTGTACACTCGCCAGAGCCACCATCAGTCATGTGCCAGGTCCTAGGCTCACAAAATGCGCAACCACCGCTCTCCACAAGCCCCCTACTGGCTTACGATCGCCAAATCCGCTACTAAAAGGCGAATAGACGCTATATAATTTCTTATTGAACGACGAATTTGATGCGATGAAATCGTCCCATAGAATGCGACGGATGTGTTACAGCAGGGAGGGAGAGGGACACAATTAAGCTGCTTTTTTAAACATCTGTGGTGAATTTAAAAGCTCCTATAGTTTTGGGGTATGTATAGTATAACCTATATCTGAGAAACAAAAATATTGCAGACGGAGATAAACACTAACAAGATTTTTCACGGTCTATATATATGCAATGAAAACTAGTCATGTTTGCCATATTAATATTTTCATTAAACACAGTCTGGCACGTTTACTTGTATACGGCATATAGTGTATACATTTAATTGTGCACTGTTTCTTTATGGGTATAACGAGTGCAAGTGCAATAATTGGTAATGTATAGTTTAAAAATGCACTGTTGCCATGGAGAAAACTTGTTTGGGTATAACATTGAGTCATGTAGCACAGCAGTTAATGATATAGTTGTTGTAACAGTTTATTATATTTAAAAGTGTATTTCTGAACAAATAATGTATAGTCAACAAAGATAGAAATAAAATTTCAATACACAATTATAGCGTAAACCTGAAAAATTGCAAAATGTATATACGCTTTTATGATTTAGCCCTAGGCCACACTATAGGCTGGAAACGCGCGTTTGGCTAGCCTCAAACAAGGCATTTGCAAACCCTTTGCAAAGCAGGGCAATTATATATCCCGAGTAAAATTCTGCGGACGATTCAACATACAAAATTGTACTATAAGCGTTGAGTGGGCATGTTGTGTCGTGTTGATCAACCAAGTATTTGCTTCGGCATCACAAGCCCAGGCAGCTAAGAGTATGCCTACCTATAGCGTATATTTTAATTAACTATTATACGTGTACATTTTTTAATTAGCAAATGCAAAAGAGTGTTAGCTTAATGGCTAACAACCTGTGCCTGCTCTTGGGGAATATTTTCGTCATACTTTCAATTTTGGCCCACAGTTGAGCGGTTCATGCGAATTTTAAGGCTGTTAAACGTGATTTATAACGTATGCATGCGTGGCTACTAATGTTTGTTTATGCTCATTATGTGCAAGATACCCTTTGTTACCATTTAATGCATCGTTGCGTTTATTAGCGCTGGCTTATAGGACGGCAATGGCATGATCTATAAAGACGCGTGCCTATGTGTATGTGCATGTTTATAGCGCCGCCTAATGTCACGAGCAATGTTTTTTCTTGGGCATTATTTGCATACCGTGCATATATTTGGCGTTATAAACGTTATAGTATACGCGAGACGTGCTCGCGTCTCCGTGTTTACGTATGGTGGCAAGGCGTGTGTTTCGGTTAGGACTCATGCCCGCTTTTTTACGCGTTAAATGAGTATAATAATGCAGCGTCGTGCATATTACCGAGCAAGTAGGTAATTTGCTACGCTAAAAGGCAAAATGAAACTTGGAAATGGTCCCCCGACGCCCAGAACACCGCGCATTAGCGCTGCGCATGCGCACTGGGCGTCCCGTTGTGAGCTAGGCGTCAAATGAAATTAGCTCCGAGTTAGAAACCCGTTTTATATCCGCATAAAAAGCGTGGGGAAAACATTGGCTGGGCGGGTAACAAGATGCGAAAAATATGATGAAGCTCGGCTTATTATTATTTTGGAAGGTGCATTACGCGTGCCTCGCTGAAATCCGAGATACATGTTGTCGGGTAAACGCGTAGGACTTTGCGGTGTATGTAATGCTAGGAGCCTAATTCCTTCTGTAATCCGGTTAAGTCGTGTTTTCGCCTGTAGGGTGCGCCAATTTTGGGTGTCGAAAAAGTGATTGAAATCAAATTTGAAAGTTCAATTTCGGTTATGGCGTATACTGATCTCCGATAATTGAACAATGATGACGTTCAATATCGCAACACTGCCGTTGTTTCCATTTGCTTGTGCATTGAAGTTGAAAAGTAATATGGTTTTGGGCCTCCGTGATAGATTTGTTATATTTTGGGTATACCAATGGTCTTTCACATGCAGATTTGCAGTATATACATGTAGTTAGTCAATTTGAGGTGCATGCATTTCGTGTGATTCGTATACATTCAGTATAAGATGAACATTAGAACATGTTCACTGTATTTGGGCACTATATCAATATACTGTATATATCCAGTACACATCTTTAGCTATATTCTTTGACAGCTTTGATTGTATACAGTATCGCTCGGAACTGAGGTTAAAGTTCCTTCCGAGTGTAAATTCCTACTGAGGTTTTTATTTTCAGATATCAAACTCCCCCCGTGCGATATGCATTTACTGTTTTTATGTAATTATAAATGTATATACCCGGTGAAAAAAAACCGGGGTCAACCAAAATTCCTGAGACATACACAAGGGTCCACCAAAATAAAACGAACCAAAGGGAAAAAATTCTATGGGTATATATATATATAC
>JAQGCC010000659.1:0-32384 GCA_034698905.1 Xestoiulus laeticollis
CAGACTACGTGAATGTCTACGTAAGAATTCTCCATTGGAAAGGGTATGGTTGAAAGCCCCCTTAAGGCGGGATATTTAATGTGTTTATAGTAATTTAATTAAATTACTATACCCAGAATTCTGGTTTCATGGTATAATTTTGTTACAGAAGACAACATCTATATTATAACATAGATGTTCCTTATATTTTACCACAATAACATAATAATCATGCGCTCACATAATGTATATTAAGCAAGGATAACAGATCGCAATATATAATTACACGGAAATTCCAAACTGTACATACAAAATATGTTGTTACGTACTGTAGATCCCAAAACCACGTCCAAAAAGTTAAGCAATACACATATATCCATTGCACGATACCAAAAATTAAATTTAGTTAATACTCACTTAAATTTCCAGCCTTGATCGAACAACTCAAACAAAACATAAACATAAACAAACTTTTGCAGAAAGTTAAAAATGGAATACTGATGCTAGCGACATCTCACGGGAAGATAGGGAACTAAAAAGCACTGTTTTAAAGGACCTTCCATAAATTCTGTCACAGGTGTACAACAAGTGGCCCGCGGGCCATTTTTGGCCCACGGCTCAATGTTAAATGACCTGCTACCCCATTCCGTAGATACATTTTTAAAATGTCTAAATTTTATACATCGCTGAATTCATATCTAAAAATATGTGACCTCGATTTTATATTTAAAATTGATGGATATTTGACGGAACATGTGTTAATTACATAGGAAGCATAATTTGGATAATTTTAAAATTTTGAACAATGTTTTTTTTATTTTTGTGTTGGTTTGTCGTAAAATGTCCATAACGACTTGTGGCCCGCGGCTAAAAAAAGGTTGAACACCTCTGATGAAGATGCTGCATGCACATTTTTCTACTTTCTTGGTAAAAAAAAAACTATTGAAATTCTATAGTTATTTGGCCCATGGTTCCTTTTATTGAAAATAGGATGATATAAAAATTATATGGCCAATATCTTAAAAAATCCTTTCCCTAAGCAATAGAAATATCAAACAAATTAAGTAAAAAACATAGCATCTCAAATTTGATCTAGAATATTGTATCAAAATCCAATTAGTTAGCCTATTCCAAGTAAAAATATTCCTTAATTACTTTTAAAAATTGTAATTTTACTATTGATTAAAAAAAATAATCATTGGCAATTCCACTGATTCCATTTCAGTATGTCATTTTTTCCCTAGAGTATGTATAGTAATTAATTTAACATAAAGAACACTACAAAGAACTGAGAATAAATAGATTAGCATTTAATAATTCACTGAAACTCAATACCGCGCAACATTTATTTTTCCAAAAGCCATCGGAAGGCCAAACAGCGAAACATACTTCAAAATGGAGGAGCACTGACTAGAAATCTTGACATTCAAGAATCTATAAACTGAGAAAATGCGCGTGAAAACGCATTCAAACTTTCAAGTCATTTTTCATTTTTTTAACTGCTTCCGAATCACATTGACTAATAACATTGAAATTGTTCGATATTAATTACAGAGTAATTTTATGTGAATTTCATTAGTAGTAGCCTCTGGTTTCTTCATGTTAGGAAAAACCAAGTAAGAAATATGAATGCTGGCATAACGCCAGCTCGTTCAATTTAAAAAAAAAATGCTGGTGGAAATAAACCAAATGTTAATCAGAATGAAACCATAAACTTGTCCAATTTGGAAAGAAAACAAACATAGTTCAAAACAATTCAAAACCAAAAACTGCATATAATTGTTTGTAAACAAAGAATAACATATTGTACTTTCAAATAAAATGACAAATACTATAGCAATTGATTATAGAACTGCTAACACAATAAAAACCAACATAAGTACTAAAGTTTAAAATCCATAAAGCTGTTATTATTTCATTTAAACACGAATATCGAATGGCTAAATTCAACAAATGACTCCAACTGTAACTGTAATAGTTTGATGCAATTAAAATGCAATTACTGTAACTTAGCCCCATGATCTGTACCTCCAGACCTCCTGCCTTTGCTGTCACCATGCTCGGGGTGTTCTTGTTTGCTGCCATCCTCCTTGCCTCTGTCTCGTGTTGCGTTTCTTGAACCAGCTCCATCTCTTAACTTTATAGGCACTTCATCTAATCCCAATTCAGGTCCAGATCTTTGAGCTTCCAGCTGCAAAAAAAAAATCAAAAACATAGTACACGCACATAAAAATGAACATTGTGCAATCCCGTCTAGTGCTAAAATTGATAAAGGTTTGGGTTTCTAGAGCAGCAGTCGCCAACCGGTGATCTACGAGAGAATTCTGGTGGTCTGCAGAGTAATTTTAATTTCATGTGTAATTTCATTACACCGTAAATTTTCTAATAAGGGCCGGGTTTTAGAGTTCAAAATAAGAATAGGGGCCTTATTAGGAAATAAACATGTGAAATGTTTACTGGCACCTACATACCGTATGTAGTTCACTACCGATATTTGAAATCAATGTAGTCGTTTAATAGTTTCAAGTTATAATGAAATAGCTCGCTTAGGCCCGACCTCTTATTAGAAAATTTACAGTATTCAGATTATACTTTCATGCAAATTTCGCCTTATTATGTCGCATGTTTTATACAAGGCCAAGTGCAATATGTAAAATATAAGTACAATTTCATATATAGAATGTTACTTTTTACAAATAAAAATCATGGTAGTGGTCCACGGGATTCAAAATTTTGAGTTTAATGTTTGATGAGATCCGACAGGTTGGCGACCGTTGTTCTAGAGTACCCGAGGTTCTCGTAACCATGTACGCCGAGACAAGTGTAGCTCCACGCGTTTTGATCCCCAAAGTTTAGGCCTCAAGAAACTATCAAAATTTGTAGCATTCACCGAATGATCAAGGAAAGCTATCATGTCCTTTGACAAAGAGATGATAATAGGGGGCAATATTTCTTACCAATTCTACAGCAGCAAAGTTGGGACCTCCTCCGGCTGCTCCCAAAGGATCGTCTTCATTGTGTTGGTCATCCTCAGTGCAATCGACGCCACCGTTCATCAGAACGTGATCGACACCCCACGCTTGAAAATTCTCCCCTTCCTGTACGTCGTCCAAAGCACTCTCAGCCTCCATGTACCCTTGGCTTTGATCAGCTTCGGCAAGATCTTGAGTGTCCCCCAGCCCTTCTCCTTCCATTTCCACCTCCCGGTCAAAATAATGGGCCTGCGGAAGCAATTTTATTTTCTTACTACGTCGTGCTAAAAGAACTTTAGGCTTCTAGTAAAATGGAGGTGGCGCATTGCTATTCAAATTTTGTATTTTTTACGTCAACCATGAACCTTCAAATTGCCCACCAATGTGCAAGTTTTCAAAACGCTAGAAACGCATGTAACTGAATATGAGTACCAACCTCTCCTTGGCCTTCAGCAGCAGTTGCAAGTGCTCCCAAATCGGGTAAAGGGAGAGGACTAAGCGAGTGAGCGTCCAAATGCACGGCATTATTGTGCAGCGGAGATGCCCTGTACATAAATTAACATCAGATACTCGTTCCAAAGTCCTTTTTTGAATACTTCTAAAATGTAGGAGCATACCTAAATGAAGGCTCTTCACACGCAACAGAAGACTGTATTCCTCCAACCACTCCACGTCCAACACAAGCATCAGGGATATCACAGCTGAAATCTTCATGAACCTTTATTTAAAAGAAAAAATAGCAACGGTTACTGAGATCAGCTTCTAATTCTTGATAGGTGTTGTTGCTGGAAAAAGTTTAAATGTTTCACAGCATAGTTAAGATGCATTATTTGTTTTGAACCTTGAGCCCCGTTCTCACGGAGCCAATAAAGCCGCGACTCTCCTGTCATGGCCGCAGTTTCTATCGTGCGAACAGTTTTTGAAGTCACAATCGTGTTGCTGTGACCGCATTGTCGCATATCAAAAAGTTTGATATGCGGCATTAATGAATGTCACGCAAAAACAGTGCTGCTTTTGGACTATTTTAGACTATGAAATTAAATTTTCAAACTTTCAATAATTATTAACTCGGAATAATGTATCTGGTTTGATTTTTCGTAGAATACATTGATTTTCTCGCGTGAACTTCTTTCGGTTTTTTATAAGCTCTTCCTCGGAGCTATGGCATCATTGGCAAACATGACGTAATAATATCATAAAAAGAACGACATTTTAACCGCATCGTGTGAACAGGTAAAGCCGTGAAGACAGTAATCACGACATTTTAGGACATCAATGTCGCAGCTTTATTGTCTCCGTGAGAACGGGGCTTAATTTTGAAGCATGTGATATTTGGCACTTGCGAGGATTTTCAATGGCATGTGATATTAGACACATTTTCAAACGGAGATAAATTGTACCTTATCGTTGTCCTCGTCATCCCCTCGCCGTGCCATCACCATCAAGTCGGCATCGGTTGCTTCTGCATGGCCACCAGGACACGACGATGACGATAGCAAATTTGCCGGCAATTTCATTTCGGTCAAGTTATCCTCGCCGGTCGTTCCTGCACACGTATCCGATCCGTTATTGTATTCGTGTGGTTGGCAAGCAAACTTCTGCGAAAGGATTAATTAACGCGACTGAGGAAAATGCTTCGGGTAACTAAAAACTGAACTCGGACGTGCCAAATTTCCAACCTGAACAATGTTGTGAAATTTCTGGGATTGTGCTTGAGCACTGTTACCATCCATGTTTTGCATTAGCTGAAGAAAAGCGAGTTCGTTAAATAGAACCTCCGATAGTTCGGCCAGCAAGGTTTCCTCGCAGTCGATGATCCTAATGCAAGATTATTATTAGCGAAAATTGCCTGCTATTTCGATCAAACCGAATCTATACAAAAGGCCGGATAAAAACCTTTTTCCTTGATACTTCTTCAGGATGCTGTCCACCACACAGGTGATTTGTCCGGGAATGAAGCCCCACGCTTCCTGGTTAGTGTTCTGTAAGGTGGGAAGCACCCGAACCAAAATGTGCGATGAGATTGCAGCAATCAACTCCACGCTGCAGGTGTTTTGCGAAAAATTTGCAATAAAAGAGGCGACCGAGAGCATGATGCCGTGCATTTGCTTTTCCAATTGGAGCATGTTAAAACGAGTGCACTGGAATGGAATGCATAAAAATCGAGCTTATATTGCTTTGTAAGATTCCTTAAAAAAACATAGGGAAAATTGGCATTACCGGCACGTCCGAGGTGGAAACTTCGCTTTCTCGTGCAGAGCTGCTAGCACCTTCGGACGCAGAATTGACTGGTCTGTTTGCCGATGTCAACACGTTGGTGAGCGACCAATCCATTGCTTGACCTACAGGATCATCTGGTCTTCTATCACACTGAACAGACTTCTCGTGCTATCGAAATTAATAAGAAATTTTAATGTCGGCGGAGTAGGTCAGCGGTTCTCAAACTTGGGCGCCGCAATAATATTTAATTTTCCCTAAGATTTTGCAATTTAGCAGTAGAATCCGTTTTTATAACATGGCAACATCAGGAAACAATGAAAAATTCATCCAAACAATTTCATTCGTCGCATTAAGAGGGTTGCATACCAGACTAAGCCTTTTTTTCTAAATTATTTTTTTATTTAATTTTGGAAACTGATAGGAAAAAAATGAAATATTCGTTTATGAGCATAAATATTCTATTATTTGTTTAATTTTTTTGTTTATGTATATGTATATTCCATTTCCTGGAAATATGTCTGTAAAGTGTACAATACCCTCTACAATTATAAACTTTACAGACATATTTCCATGAAATGGAATATACATATACATAAACAACATTTTTTAACAAATAATAGAATATTTATGCTAGGCCTCGTACCTAACAGTTTCCAAAATTAAATTAAAACATAATTTAGAAGAAAAAATAGGATTATTCTGGTATTAAACCCTCTTAAGACAAAGTACTGAGCATTAAATTTGCACTGTTTTTTCTTCTTTTCCTTAATATTCAAACCGTTTTAAGAAATGCAACGCAATTTTTTAGCCCAACAAAGGTGCCGTGGCGAAAACAGTTTGAGAACCGCTGGCGTAGGTTAACGTTAAAGAGCATGGATAATTAATTACTAACTCGAGCGTTTATGCAACTGGTATCCCCTACTCCGTACGAAGTTAAGACGACGTTATGGCTGTTAGGAGCCGATTCGTCGTAGAAAGTACCCATGGCGGGATTAGCAACGTCGTAAGAAGTTCTCGAGTTTAGAAATTGATAATGACGTCCTCCTTTTTTGTTTCTCACATTATGGGACTGCATAAAAAGCGTTTTAAAGATTAGATATATATATTTATAAATTATTTTTAAAACCCTGATATATGTCACAGGATCCCAAATAAAAAAACAAATACCGTGGTTTCATTTTCTTCAGATGAAGACGAGTCCTCTCTCGAAGGTTGCCGTGGTCTCACTCCACCAGGTGCCCCAAAGGAAGGTCCGGGGGTATGATGAGATGCTTTCGAGGAACCGGCGGTGTTTATCGGGTCGGCAGAATTCCGCCCAGGTGTCGCCATCGATGCATCGTGTAATGCCCGGAGAGCATTCCGAGCCGCTTTCTCGGAATTAAGTTTACGAAGCTCTTTCAAGAGCCGAATCAGATACTGCGGATTCGAATCGAATTGGGACATTAGTTTGGAGACTTCGCCATAGACGGATTCCTCCAACGGTTGGGTTGGATTGAAATGTGCATCTTTGTCGTTTGTTGCGCATCTGTAATTAAAACGATAATGTTTCATTTATGGCGTCAGCTACAACGAAAATCAAACCGTAATCACGATTTCAGATAAAAACCTTTCTCGCGTTATGGTGTTGGTTTTGTTCCAGCCGCTTTTTACCGGAACTTTGCTCAAAGTGCCAGTTTGAAGTGCTCGAGATGGTGTACTATGAGCCACGGGCAATGATGCATTCGGAGACACATTGCCACGATTTTTCAGTACGTTTGGAGTAGAAGCTTTAAGTAAAACACACATGGTAAGCACGTTTCATTGAAAGCATATAAGAATGTCTGCAGCTAATATAGTTAAACAGCAGAAGCTTACCTAAGCTTCCAAGATCCTTGTTGATCTTGTCTTTGGATGCATTTTGTAAAACACTGCCAACCTCCAGTAGACCTCGAGATCCAGAATGAGATAACCTAGAATACAAGTGACCGTTTCAAATATAAAGAGGCGTGTTCAATATTAGAGTGTTTCAATATTAAGAGGGTTGCATACCAGAATAAGCCTTTTTTTTCTAAATTAGTTTTTAATTTAATTTTGGAAACTGTTGGGAACAAATGGAATGTACGAGAAACTAGCATAAATATTCTATTATTTGTTTAAATTTTTTGCTTATGTATATATGCATATTACATTTCATGGAAATATGTCCGTAAAGGTTACCAGACCCTCCACTATTATAAAATTTGCAGACATATTTCCATGAAATGGAATATACATATACATAAACAAACAAAAAATAAACAAATAATAGAATATTTATGCTAGGTCCTCGTACATTTCATTTGTTCCTATCAGTTTCCAAAATTAAATTTAAAAAATAATTTAAAATAAAGGCTTATTCTGGTATGCAACCCTCTTAAATATAATCATGTTAAAATCAACGGTCATTTGAAAAAGTAAAAAAAAGGCGAAATAACCTTGCATTATTTTCTGCTCCACGCGGGTGAGAAAATCCATCCGTGGGCCCGGCCGAGCCTTCTCCTTGCTGGCCTTCTTCGTGCATCTGAAGGACGTGATAATAGCCGCTGTGTAAATGTTGTTTGACATTCTGAACGGGAGCAGAAGCAGTAATCCTTTGTGGCGGGCCTTGACAGTGTCCTCCTGGGCAGTCGTTGCTCTTGTTCGGATGCGTCGTGGAAGACAAGAGGTTTTGCCTCGAATAGCTACGGAAATTGTCCCAATAATTGTTGGCCCTGTTTCCAGGCGGAACCTGATTATTCAACGTCTCGGTGGTGTTGCCGTGCACCGGTGCGTCGTTGGAAACGGGCGGGTGTGCATGATGTATCAGGTGTGGCGGATGAGAAGAGCCAGAAGACATTGAGAGCCGTGCCATAGAAGGGTTATCCAAATGCCACTGTGGCGCGACAGGATGGTTTTGGCAGTCGGAGGCTTCGCAGGTATTGCTGAGATTCCGCGCTTGGGGTAGCGGGTAAGATGGGTCGGAATACGGAATTCCGTTTGGAACTGTAGTCTGTAACGTCTGAAACGTAATTCAAAAATTATGGAAAAATCCTGATTTGGCAAATATACATCAAAATGACATTTTTCGGCAAGTAAACTTACTTGTCGCAGTCTCTGCATTTCTGAATGTTGAAGATAAAGCAAATGATAGCAATGCGATAGACTGAGCAGCAATTGTTGCTGGACCATTTGGCTATGATGTAGTTGAAACATATCTGGAACATTTACAGGGGAGAGTGGTACTAAAAAAGCCGCAGTTTGATAAAAAAAAATGAATGCAACAAAACGTCCACGTTAACACAAATTCGAAGATGAAATATCTAAGTTGCTACCTGTAGTACCAGGGACACCTGGTGATGGAGATTGTTGCGCGAGCCCCGATAACAAGTGCTGATCTCTCAAAATGGTTTGGCAAAGCAGGGTTGCCGTCTCCATTTGTTGTTGCGGCACATTTGGGTGCAATGGTAAATTCAAAGAAAAGGGTAGTGATGCAACATCATATCCCAAATGATCGTCGTGCACATGAGTGCTGGCATGTTCCTGCAATGAAGTGTTCAGCATACAATTTCATACTGGAGTTTTTGGATAACTAAAGAAATTTCCCAATGAAACTGGAAGTTCTCCACTCACTTGTGCGACTCCTCGTTCGGGTTGTTGCCATGCCACCTTTGTATTATTGGTAGGAGCGCTGTTTGACAGTGGAGGGTGCACAGCATCTGAACGCAGACAAGTTTACAAATTTAAAAGTTTAAGATGTGTATTTTCATTTTTTGAACAGTGACCAAAGCCACTGAGGCAATTTACAATTTTTTAAGATGCACTATACGAACAATACCCTAGAAACGTGTGGAATCGACTAGCACTACTATTGTATTTACCAAGTAAACATTTGAATGCATGCTATTGTGCGCGAAAGTGGTTAAGCGCAATGTGTAAAATATATTCTATCGGACATCGCGGTAAATCTCTTGAATTTTAAGTGTTATAATTTCAATATTAAAATGTTTAAAATAAATATTATGCCACGAGTCGTCATATATTTGCCTTATAATACAGAAATATTCATTTATAGGTGGTGTACTAGCACTAAATAATAAAAAGTGGAGATTTTTGTGCAATGTTAACATGTTTCGTGTAATAGCTCCATCCATGCGTTGAATTAAGTAAATGCTGTAATTGATGTTATCCTGTTTACCTCCGCTAACTAATCCGATGGAAGCTCTATGCGAATCCGGCATACCAAACGTAGATGATTCAGCTTCACCGTGACTTCCAGGAGTGGCACGATTTTTATTTTTGGAAAGACAACTTTCATTAGTAGTTTGCGGAATAGCCGCTGGGTTTTCTGGCTCAACGGCTTCCTCGCTTGAATATTCTAATGGAAAGGAAATGGATATTTGTGTGACGGCTTAACGCTCATGTCATAGCAGCAAAACAAATTGCACTTGCCTTCATCATCTATTCTTTCATTTTGTCCGTCTTGACTGTCGTTTTCGCGTACGCCATTGTCGATCGAAGATCCACCCCATGTAGCAGCAGACGTTAAATCAGTAGCGCCTATGCTGGCTGCCACCATCAACGGTTCAGATTTTGCCGATGCGGATAATTGTTCGCTTTGGTTGTCCTGATTCAATAAATAATTTTTGCTAGCATCCTTTTGCATCAGGCTTTCTAATTCCCGTCTGCGTTGCTGCAGTTCCTCTTGCAAGGCCATCTGATGGCGCATTTCCAGCCACAGCTCCTGGTTGGAGGTCGGTAACTTGGAAACCGACCCGATGCTCTCCCGTGTGGAGTTTGACTTGCGCCTGCTTCGATCCTCCTTTACCGCATTCATTTCCTCTGCCCAGGATTTTTCCTGCTGCTGGAGTTGTTCCACCCGATTACCAATGGAAGGCTTAGAAGTAACTTTAGCAACACGATGGGAACCGCCGTCAAACTGATGAAGCGGCAATCTAAAAAAATGGCCAGAAACAAATTCAGCGACAGAAGTGTGATAAACGTTAAACCGGCTACACACACGAGGCAATTTATCGGCAGAAAAATTGCCATAATTTTCAGACAATTTATTCCGAAGAACAAATTTAAATTTTTGCCACACACGTGAAGTAACAAATTTTGGAATTCCCTATCAGTATCCTGCAATTATCCCTATATCGACAGCACTTATCGATACGGAAAATGGGAAATGTAATCTAGGGACATGCATGTGAGAATTTCCTGATTCTTGATTGGTCGGGAAACTGAAATAAATTTCCTAAATAGAATATTATTTCACTCTGGAAATAAATAGCAATTACCAGGCGAGAAAATGTCATTTCAACACACACGCCGAAAATCGACGAAATTTTATTTCTAGAATTTGTTTTGGGCAAGAAATTGCTTCGTGTGTGGCCGGCTTTACATGAAAGAATTTTGCTCGGAAAAATACCTTTGCTCGTGAAGCTCCGACGAATCGCCGACGTTGGTGAAATTGGAAGCAGCGGCACCCTCATCATTATCGATAGAGCTTAGCAACTGCTCCGCTAGTTCGGCACTCATGAATTCCCCGGATTGTTGACTGTGCTGCACCGCATGTAATAAATTCTGGAGTTTTTGCAACTTGGTTTTAGCAGCGTGAATTTTTCTGCATTGAAAATCAAATGAAAAATGTCAATACATAATAAACGCTGCGATTCTAAAAAAAATCCTGTTGAGCAAGACGCTAGATGCTAAAGCCGCGTCCACACTGCACAAAAACATGTTGGAAATTTGCGTTCACACTGCACTATTTCTTTTACAAAACATGAAAAATTCATGTTTTGCAAAACCTTTTGACGGCAAGAGTTGGTCTAGATCAAAGGACGCCGCTTCAACCTACGCCCATCAGCCATTTCACATACCGCGGCAAACGGAAAAAAAAGGTAAAGCATGTTATCGTAATTGATAATTAAATGATAAATATTGAAGCAGCTATGCCACGGCATTAAATTTACTGAAACTCTAACATGGAATTGTGATGGTGAGGAAAAAAATCAATTCATCCATTTTTGTTTTGGGGAATTTGTTTTTTCTGTGTGAACGGTATGTTTTATAAACTTTTTCAGGAAACAAGTTTCTTGAACGGATTTTAGAAACTGTTTTCGAAACCTGTTTCTGGTTTTCGGTGCAGTGTGAACCCAGCTTTAAAGATCTTTGACAAATACCTCGCCTTATCCTGGATATCCGAATCATGATCATCGCCTTCTTCCACAAACGATTCTCTACGTCGATTTTCTTCTACGTGTGGAATCACAGAATGACTAGGAAGCTTTGCAATGCACTCATTGCTTAGTTCTCGAGAAAGGTTGTCGGTTTTCGTTTTCCTGCCCTTCTTGGCCTTGGGTTGCACATTCCCCACGGGTGCGCTAAAGTAAATTCGATCAAACTATTATAAAAATAAAAAAAAATAAAAAAACCACCATGCGTGCAAATTTTAACCGCGCTTACAATGCTGTTTCCAAAGAAGGAAATTCGGATGGTTTAATACGCGGCGGCTGAGAAGTAAAAGCAGGATTTTCGCTGGCACCTTGCTCCGAATTGTAGTTATAAACAATGTCCTCCATATTGTGCAGCCAAGTTTTCATTTCCTCCAATTTTCTGAAGAATTAAGATCAAACACATATACTTTTTTTTATCCCAGTTGCCATTGAGGCGACACTGACGTCTCATTTTGAGTCATACCTCATTTTGTCGTTAAGTTCGACCGATTTTAAACTTTGCTGAGCGGCAGCAACAGAATCTTTTGTGACGACCATGTGTTTTTTGTCGCTTGGACCGTTAACATCGTGACCGTCTATAAATAACCATTTTCAGCTTTAGATATACAACTCAGCCACTGAAAATATCATAAATGAATACCAGACAATGTCGCTTACTCATCTGGTGATTTTCCTGCATGCGAACGTCACGTAAAGTTGAGAGTTCCTTAAGCATATCGTCCATTTGCCTTTTTTTATGTTGCAAATCTTGTAGCTTATTTTGCAATTCGAGTCGTTGTACGTCGCCAACTCGGTCGGCAAGCTCGGGGCGTCGTGCTTCGCCATCAACCGAACGCGATGGCGATTCGCTCTAAAATACATGATGTAGGAATGAAATTCATTAGAAATCAATGCTTGCCCATACGACTAGAGCACAATCTACAGTGAAACCTGCGTATAACGACCCTCCATGTAGCGCACTACCTTGGAAGTTGCGCACCCCTATGGTCGGCACGGATCGATTTTATAGAACAAACTTTTTTTATATAGCGTATTCCCTGCGAAACGCGACTTGCGCACTCGTTTCCTGGGACAAAATCACGAATTTATCGGTGAATAGCGTACGTGAAGCGCATCGCCAAAGCAATCACGAATCAAATATCTGACCCACTGGGAGTGGTAAATCCCAAAATGTCGCTAGGCCCATATACATGTCAAGGGTTATGCCAAATACATACATTAGCATAAGCGCCGGAGACCCTACATGTACACCTGCACAACACATGTAAAATTTTTAAATGTATTTTTCGGTTTTGTTTATGTTAAAAATCATTAAAACTGCAACATTTCATTGTGAATCTTAATTAATAATATCCAACTCTTCAAATGTACAATTTTATAGCATGTACATGTGTACAGATGTATATGTACATTTACCCGTAGGTGTATGGTCATTGCATTTGCTGAACCTCCATATAGCGCATCCCTTTAAATTGCACACCTCATGGTTCGGTCCCAAGCGGGCACGCTATTCACAGGTTTCACTGTATATCATTTTACAAACCAACCTGGTCCTTGTTGTGGATGTCCTGAAGCAAAGATAAGCGCTGTTCGATATTCAACAGGTCACGCTGGAGAACGCTGGATGCATAGTATTCGTCGGAAGTTAGTTGAGCGTGCTCGTTATCGTTAGTCTTGCTAGTCAAATGATCATGAAATGTACGGGCTTGAGCCAATCTCGATTCGGCTTGCTGTTGTAATGCTACGAGCAATGCCTGCTGACCTTGCAAGGCTTTTAACTAAAGTAGTTAAGATTAAAAATAAGAAAATGAGCAGATAGCCAAGCCCATTGATGAATTTACAAAAAGTTTGAAACCCACAAACCTTTAATTGCGATTCGGCTACTTTTCTTAAAAGTTCGTTTCGTTTTTCGTACGTATCGCTGGCTTCATCCTCGCCATCGTCCGCTTCATCCTAATTAAAAAAGTGCATCCAGTTAAGTTTATGGTCACATAATTGACAGCGCAAAATATCAAAAGCGTCAAAAGTGGCTTACACCACTTCCGTCGGAAACTCCAGAAGTTCCGTCCACGTTTGCTAATGCGCCGCCTTGAGCGGAAGCGATGGAATCCGCATCGGAATTTGATGCGACTTTTCGCATCGGCTCATTCTGCAAAATCTTCGGAAAAATAAAATGAAACGTGCTTACAATGAATGTTTAAGACATTACCTGAAACTATTAAAATGAGCAACAAAGCCAAACTCACGGATATTCGCTGTAATAATTCCACCAAGGTACGCTCGTTTTCCAATAAACCAAAGCGAACTTTACGATACTTTTCCAATTTCTCTAAATCGGCCTTTAAAAAAGTAACCAGT
This sequence comes from Xestoiulus laeticollis, assembly GCA_034698905.1. NCBI lineage: Eukaryota > Metazoa > Arthropoda > Diplopoda > Julida > Julidae > Xestoiulus > Xestoiulus laeticollis. The sequence goes on from JAQGCC010000659.1 coordinate 13,763, forward strand.
TGTTCAACTACAAAAAAAGGCAAATTAAAATAACAAAGCTGGGAAAACAACATACTGGATCACCGATGATTTCTAAAGGCTCTATTAACGTGTTGACTTGCTTGATGTATTCCCTTATCATTACCAAATTCCCAGAAATTTGATTGGTGTCGAGCTGAAGCAAAAAATTAAGTTCAATCGTTAATGGCTATGTGCAAATACAAAATTTCGCTAAACCTTAACTGAAATACTCTCGATGAATCAAAAATATAACAAACCCTCTTTGATGAATTGATCTTTGAATTTCCGGAAATGCCCTCTCTTTCCATACCAAAATCACCCGTGTGACTCTCCATTTTATGAATTGCATCGCATTTTGGGCGTGTCCCATGGGCTAAACTATGCTGAAGATTAGCATCTCCATCGCTCGTAGACTACAGATCCAGAAGAGAGGAAAAAAAAGTTCCCGATTTCTGGACACGAGTTGGTTCAGAAATATTGCACCCAATACAAAAAGGCAAATCCACAAACCTCGGCATCACTCATCCTAGACTTTGAACGTTCCCGCATTTGCCTGTGAGATGTCGCAGATGGGGGCAGTCCAAAATGTGCCCCAGCCGACACGTCCGGTATCTTCTCCTTGCTTTTTTCTAAATTGCCTTTCTTGCGATTTTTGGACTGCTTCAAGCGGGTTTCCAGCTGCCAATCTTGAAGAGACTGTTAAATGAGAGATATTCGCCAGTCTTTAGAATTGCGTACACTATTTGGCTTATTGCGATCCAGAAAATCGTACATTGCTTTTATAAAACGTCTACATTTAAAAGGCCGGCTTGAACTGCAATTAGATGCAACACACTCTACGAAATGCCCGAAGGATAACGTCTAAACATACTACAGGCATCTGGCACACCAAGATTTATTTATAGAACAGACACACTCTAACATAGCATACATTTTTAACACGTAACTGTTTAAAACAGGGATATGAACTCGTCCCACGTTCAAGCCTGTTTACCTGGTATTTGCCTGTATCAAAGTGAGATAATATTTTCTTAAAATTTGTATGACGCCTGTTATGTAATTTATATTTTAGGGTTTCTTGGCAATCTTGCTTGATGCACGTACTAACTTAAACTTGTGTAATGTCTGTCTGCCGCCCTCCTTACACATATTCTAAATTTACTCGCTCTGTGGACCCATTGCCACCAAACGAATACCGAAAAGCGATAACTGTTTCTAAACTTACTTTTTTTTTACTTTCATTTGCCATAAATAAATTAAGCATGCATCACCCTAATACACGGAAATTAAGCTTCAGATATGTAAAATAAAACTCCTTTACTAAATGGAGATAGATGCGAAAGATTAAAAATTATCCACAGATAGGGCCTTCACTTCTAAAAGTACTTACTGGTACATGTACACCAAATTTTATCCAAGTTTCCTTTTTTCTTCTTTCTCGAGCTACCCAACGTTTCTTATCCATACCTTAAGTTCTAGGCTATTTTTACAATGAAAAGAATTGTACTAGTAAAAAGGGTTTTTCACGTATTTGCTTTCTTTTAGACTACATAACCCACATGGTGGGATGTATCTCTCGCAATATCTAGTGCCCACTTGAAAGGTTTATGTCGTTAACTCGGCTAGTCCGTTGAATAGTAGTGAATAATTGACAGTTGGATAAATTCAAGCTGAGAGTATATTCGAAGAAAACCGGAAAAGTGGGTCGTTAGCCTAACACGTCTTATTTCGTGGGCTAAAATCTCAACGAGTGGTATAACAGAAAAAAGAGCTATTGTTGTGGTCTCAAGGAGTCTAATATGCAACATGATAACAACAGTCAGTGCAGAAATGCATAAATCACCGCATGATAAATATTACATTTGCCAAATTTCAGTAAATTTGTCACAAGAATTTTATGAAATATTTTTGCTAAAATTACGATTAATTTTTAAAAAAATCATCTTGAACCGATTTTTATAATTATTAAGATACTTAGCCTATTAAGATACTAATACTATCTTATCAAATACACATTAACTTATGAAATTACCAAAACTTTTAATAGAAACTAATTTTTTATTATATCTAATCCATAAATTTTATAATCATATCGTGTTGCATTAAACAAAAATTATTAGCGCGCAGAATGATAAACACCAAATGAAACTTAAGTGCACAATACTGAAGAAGCATCACAAGTCGAGAATTTTTTTTGTATAAAAAGAATGTGCCTTCTACTTACCGGTATTAAGTTATTTGGTAACTCTTGTCCAACAGTTGGAGGTCGCTGGGGAACTTCATTTCTGTTCAGACCATCAGTCTGACTGTTTAACGACTGTCTACTAGTAGACGGAGCTTGATTTTGACTATGTCGTCCTCTGTGACTTTTCCAACCCGAAGCCATTGCTGATTTAGTTATACAGCTGAAACATCAAGAATTACACATCACGAATTTAATTAGGACCGAGACTACTAACCTAAATCTAAAAATCTTTCACACCATTAACTTCAGCACACTGAAATACCTTCATGGGCTCATATTGGCGAAATATACATGTATATACTTGTATTTGCAAATCATTAACAATTAGGAAGAAAGGAAATGTGGACATAATCTAGGAAATGCTATACAAATTGTATCATTTTAAAACAAAAATCTTGATAATTCCTTAAAAATAAATAAAAGCATGTTCTAGTTTAACTTCTTAAAAGCTTTGGAATAAAATGCACCTTAGCTGTTAGACTGTTTTGAATTTTTACAAAAGTTGTGACGTTTCCCATTTTTAGCACAAGAATCACGAAAACCAGACATTCTTGTCATACTCATTGAATTCTAATGATATTGACCACGTTCTTGCTTGTTGAAGTTTATTAATCAATATTTACAATCAAAAGGGTCCTGTAAGCCATTTTCGGCCCACGGACGCTGACAATTAAGCCAATTCTAACGAAATAACAGAAGCGCTAATGTGTTGTGCTGTGACTGACGCGTAAACACAACTTCTTTGAAACGGGATAATAATACACCATACAACATTCAGAGTGAAATCCCGTGGTCTTATGTAGATGCATGCGTAGAACAAGCACGGTATTACACGTTGACCAAACAAGACCCTGTCTACTCTGCACCTTCGAAACTAGGAATTTGCCCATATGCAGACAAGATATATCTATTCCAAAACGTCCATAAGCTAACACTGGTTTGAGCCATGAAAGTGCAACCTTGGACATATTGCTTCTAAAACACCATGTAAACTGCAGCCTGTCTTATTGATAACCATGAAATCTCGGGTTTCTGAGATGAGGGCACAGAGGGTTTGAAACCCAGCAATTAGCAAACAGTTGTTTCCAGACCAGCAACAAGGCAGCTCTATAAATTGCATGCAGATGCTGGCTATTCATCCTAGCTTATATATCCCTTTCCTGTCATATCACATTCGACCCGGCGTTTAAATTCGGAAAACTCAACAACAATTCTGCTCTATTAATCTGAGAACGTGTTCCTGATATTTGAAGTAGGATATAGCTGAAATATTTACCCAAGCTATCAATAAGCATCAAGTGTAATTTTCCGAACCCTAAATTCATATTCTGCTGGGGGTCCCGGCCTTAATTTCGATTCTCCATTAAATTCATGAAATGATGCTGCAGGGGTGTAAAACAATAAAGCTAGTCTTTTGTGACATAACTATCAATGTTGACATTAAATATTAAAATAATCATTAAATATTCTTTTACAGCGTATAGTCTCATATTAAACATCAATTTTAAGAACGTGTTTACCATCAGGTGAATGCTTTCAAAAAATGCTGAATATGCTGATGGAAGTCTGCGCATTCAGGGTGCGCTAGCAAATCGTGCTTACCAAATACAAACACAATCTATTACAAACCAATGAATGTAGTCAATCAAGCGAAGCACGACATATTAAAATTACTTCATACGTTATTAAAAAACAAAAGAAATGGATTTATCTAACCTGAAAATCGAACGCACTTGGGTAGCGAGCGGAACATAAAATAGAAAACATCAGCGCCATTACAGTAAAACACTACAGTTTAACAGAGCGCCCTCTAGCAACAACTATTCGCATTACTGCAATGGCTGTCAAAACAAATTTTTGTTATGGAATAGATCTTTAATATTATTATTTGTATTAGCTTACTTTAGGTAAGGATAAACATGGCTGTAAATTATTATTTCGTAATAGTTGGGCATTACGATAACCCGCTTTATGAAACTGATTTCTCGTCTGTTAAAACTGATACCAAGGTAATGTGCAAATTAAAGGTTCTTGCAATATTATGTAGCTAGCCTACAGTGTACATGTTTAAACATTCAAATAAACATTATGTTCATCAGATCATAGTTTTAAATTGATAGTGAGGTAGTAAATGAAGTTTTTCAGTATGTGAATATTACGTTTTTAGTACCATTTCCAGGGCGACGTACGTGAGTAACTGAGTATACCTGTAGGGTACGTACATCGACCACCAAAGACTTTTACATAAACGAAATAATTTAACCACCCTCTTATGGATTGAGGAAGCTGGTGAAGAAGTCTTAATGGATATGTACAGTGCATTTAGGTAAATTATGACACGTCGGGACCCGTTTCGTATAATTAATTATATTACCTCAAGTGATCGCGAGGTATACTTTAGGATATTTATAAAGCTGCTTTCTCATTTGTTTGCTTGTTTGGTGATTTTTATCGTTGGTCTATTTCTGCAACACGAGGGCTAAACACAAGTGCCAGGGAAAGGGCCTCCTTCACCTACCTGGAATTTCACCTACGGGGGGCCTTCCATGTACCCCTCTCGAGAGATCGATAACGTGCAGAATGCAAGTGAGATCTACACGGAACCTCATAGTTTAAACTGTTATCTGAAAGGTCGCACTTTGTGAATTTTGCCTTTTCGAATAATTAATATCGACCTCGACCGAATCCTGCACCTTTGGATCGAACCTCTCAGTCCAAAGGTGCTAGATTTGTCCCCAGGTTGATGTCGGTGAGGCATTTTCTCGAAAGGGCAAACTTACCTAAGTCGTGGCTATTTTGGATGAGAGTTTAAACCGAGGTTCCGTGTAGATTCGCCTTGCTCTCTGTGCTTTGGTGTTTATAGCCCTAATGCGCTGAAATAGGCCAACGGTAAAGACAAAAAAACGTACAGACAAACCACAATTTACGTGGTGTGTTGTATTCGGAGAAAATTGTTACTATTGTGGTCACATGCTTCCAGAAAAAACACAGCTGTGCTCATAAACCATGCAGTGTCCAACATAATCTAAATCCACTGTATACATTCAAATTATTGTTCTGCAATATAAATTATTATCCAGAAAGATTTGTATCATTTGTAATTTTTGGTACTTGCCAAGAGAAAATGGACATGCATAATTTAAGGCTGAAATAATTTCAATAAATATTAAATATGTTCCATAGAAAGACGATCATCGCCATCTTGCACAATTTGTGGCTCATGCTGCCCTGGATTTGGTCGACGAACACATGTGGTCTACAAATGCGATGTATTTAAAAAATGTGGACAAATTTAACGACTGGAACGTATCGGCATTTGTCACAGCTGGGCATATCCTTTAAAATTCCGATTATTAACTTAAAAATGTCACTATTAATTAACTAGCAATTGATTCTTTAACTTATTTTACGTATGAGACTTATTATGCTTCACGACACGAGAAACGACGATGGGATTAAAAACTTTTTTCAGGAAATGTATGAAACTTACGTAAAGGTATATACATTCGAAACTTACAGTTTTAAAGTATGAAGCTCCTAATGCTGTCCTTTAGATTTGATATCCAAAATTTTCTTATTTTGTAGTTTGCTTTAAATCCGTTCTACGAGCCTAACACTGCAATCAAGTCTCCCGTATTCGAACGCAAGGCACAGTTTCTTGCACGGAAATACCTTACTGGATAAAGGAAAAAAGTATGAAAATTATTATGCATGCCTAAAATGTTTTATGTGAAATATACAGTATGAATTAACAACAATAGTAGAGAATCTCACTTGTCATTAATCAGTTATGAAAATTTATTCTGGATTTATTCTTTATTCTTTTCACCAAAAAAAAAACGAAACAACTTGATTCTATAAAACAAAAAAAAACACTTCAAAGAAATGTACCCGAAATAAATATATGTATATATACGAGTCTGCATATATACCTTTTAAATTACATCAATTATGGATTCCAAACTATTTTTCTTACATTGAACTCTACCACGTGCAAATGCCGAACAATATCATGTAATCACATTTATTCCTTTGTGCCTGGGAAGATTTCTCGAATATTATTCACAACAACAAAAAATAGTTTGACACTTGATTCATTTGTAGCATATTCATTTTCTTGGGTCAACTTCATTTCCCAGTGGCATTTTACAATATCAATTATTTGGTGGTATAAATTAAGTGGGCAATAAAGGGGTGAAAGCGTGCGTTATAGCTGCCAGAATAGAGAGTAGTTCACATTCGTATCAAATGTTGCGAAAGTGTGCTTCCGTACAGCCGAATAGGCACATAAATAAGTCAAATAATTGCCAATGTTGGTACTGCCTATTGTTTTCAAAATATAAATATTGCTATCATTATTGCAGCTTTTACAGCAAACTCTTAATTCAAATTTCAATAAAGCTGTCCAATTGCAGTTTTTAGACTTAAAAAATCTTTATTTTACGTTTGCAGTTGTATATTAAAAAATCCCAAAGAGTTAGGCAGGCATATTGTTGAATTTGAACCGAAAGAGTTTACTGTATAGACTCAATATATCTTTCAACTTGGTTAATAAAATATTTTATCTAAATGCACTAGCCAATTACCTTGCCTGCTAACAAGTTGCATTTTCTATTAAGATTTAGCTGTCCGAAACATCCACTTAATGAAATTGGCAACTTTCGAATATTATTCTTTGTTTAGGTAAAAAAACTGCTGCAGTAGTTCAAAAAAGCCACTTTTGAGCCTAAATGACATGCCAATCTGCAATAAATAAAAGTTAAGGAATATGTAAAAAAAATAGGAGACTATTTTAAATATACCATGCCACGGTAAAATTAGGCATTTCATTTTTACGTCAATGCTCGACTTTTATATTAAGCAATTAGCTATAATTGGCCCAGAAAATGCAACTGTAATGAAAGTGGTTACAATATGGATCATGCTGTAACCGTTCATACTTTTTTCAAATTTATAACATTTCATAAATTGTCAAATTTATGACTTTAAACTTAAAAATTCCAATTTATATATATATATATATGTATATATAATGTAAATGTATAAAAATCCAGGAACCATATTTACAAGCACCATAATATAGGACTTTTTATACATAACATCCTTTCAAATATTCACAAAATAGATTTTTTTAAATTAATATTAAGGATGGTTCTTAATAATGATTCTTCGTACATTATTTACACGATTTAAAACATTAGTCAGAAATGCAGAGTGACAAAGGACCGTGCGCCATTCAACGTGGCAAGCTTACAACTTTGTCAAACCGCAGCGATATAAAATGTACATTATTTAAAAATGCAGAAGCAAATCAAACTAAAAGTTGGAACTAGACTACCATACTTTGCATTTGATCATGAATATGATAAAACAATCCAATCGTTAAGGGAGGTACGCCTATTTAAAATAATCTTCAAAATTAGCCTTCCTACAATAATCCTAAATCGAGAATAACCATCCATTACCGATCTGATCGACACTACTTCTAAAAAATAATAATTATGCTATTGCCAAATTAGCTCCGAATTTGCATTATCTTCCCACACAATGGCATGCTCCATGGCAATGGCCGACAACTCTTTTAAAAACTCTTCTAAAACAACGATACATAATACGGCGTTCTTCATACGCATTGATTCCAACTTTCCATCTTGAGTTTCGGACGATGACGGCTTTACATATCTGAAAAAATTTCTAAAGTTTTCAATACATTTCATATTTTATTAAAAGAGTTGTATTTTTTGTTTATGTATATGCATATTACATTTCATGGAAATATGTCCGTAAAGTTTACCAGACCCTCTGCCATTATAAACTTTACAGACATATTTCCATAAAATCGAATATACATATACATAAACAAAAAAATTAAACAAATAATAGAATATTGGTGTCTAATTTAAGCATCTTGTATTGTGACTGCTCCGGAAGAAACAAAAAACTGTTACTAACCTGTAGCCGGTATCGTTAGGAATTCCTTTTAAAAAGTCTTGCCTCGAGGAGCGTGCCGAAATAAGAGGGTGTCGTCCGAATATCCTATCCGCAAGGCTGATGCGCTTATTTTCGCCTGCCAATAAGAAATTTTCAATATTAGCAAATTACACGCTCGCGCCCTATGAGAAATCAGCATAAATTAAGCAAAGTAACCTTTGTTAAATCCTTCCGGGGTGCTATTGCGCCTATCCATTCTACCGGACGACTTGCTGCTGCCATTGTCGAAAATGAGTCTTTCCTCCCTGAAATTTAAGTATCTACGAGCCCGATTCATTAAGTCGTCTATGTTGTCTATGGTGTAGAAAAAACTGTCCAGTTTCTGCTTCAGAGTTCCTAAAACCTAAAATATGGCAACGTACTATATAGATTGTATTTTCTAATCGAAATCGACCACAAAAAACTGGTTGCTTGCCTACCTGCAACAACGATCGAACGCTTGGCTGGAAGACGAGTGAATGATTCAAAAGAAATGAGCGGAGAAGTGGCTGCGGGTAGCACGCTAGCCGGGCTATCACGCCGGTCAATTGCAAATTTTCAAAGACGCTATTGTTCATCATGTTTTCCAATTTTGTCAGCAAGATGCTTAAAAATGGCCCTGGCAAAGCAAATTTACACTGTGTTTACTTTGTGAATAAAGACCAATGGTTTCACATTATATTTTTAAACTATTCGGCATAATTTAAATTTTTAAAACAAGTTTTTTGAAATACTACATTCACATAGGAATGTCATAAGCAGAGCACAATAAATATTTAAGATATATTTGGCTACTTAGAATAGTGAAGAATTTGAATATGTGAAAATCATTACACAATATGGCAGAATTTTAATTTAGCTAGCTGTGCATTAGCAATTAGAACTCCTGATGCTAAATTGCCATTTTCTATGGGATAACTTTGACTTAACCTCTGGATTCTAGGGTAGAAATTCTGACCTGACCTGACCTGACCTAACCTCCAGTTTCTAGGGGAGAGATTCTTCAATTTCGTTTTATATTTTAATTGTCATCGCTCATGTCGTGACCTGCATTTGTGGCTAGAAAATAGCACAGCCGACTAAAGTAAACTTCAACACACAATATAGATATGTGAAAAAAAGTTTTTACCTAGATCAGGACTCCCAAATCCATCATTGGAGGAATTCGGCGTTATAATAACACTATTCGGCAGAGAATATGGCAAGTTCGGGAGTTTATTTTTGCCCTCTTTCTTAAGTGCACTACTTTGTTGAGGCAGCGGCTTTGATTTTAAAGATGGACGTATAGCTTGGATTTCGCTGGCATTATCACATTGGGAAGACGACAATTCCCTTTCGGACGAATTCCGGCTATTAGCATCGACTGGCACGTTAAACGTCGCCGTTTCATCATTCTCTTCTGCAAACTTGGACGTACTTCCGTATAACGGCGTTAGGGCTCCGTCAGTTCTACGGCCGTTGGTTTCGTTCGATGCACTCGATTCTTCTTGCAATGGAGGATTTCGATTAATTCCCCCGTCGGACGCTTGTGCCGAGGGATTTACACTTTCAATATTCACAATTTGAGCAACGCCATTGGTAATGGCAGATCCCAAGGGACCGAGAGCCTCGGGTTCGGGCTGCTCCCCATCGTAAGGCCAAACCCAACACTGGCATGCCAGAAAAGACGACGTCACCATTTGACGAGCCTCTAACAAATACTCGAGGAAACTGGCAGGAGGCACCGCTGCGCCATTGTTCATAAAGGATCTGTAGTTGGCGTACAAATCGCCCGGGCTAAAACTAGCCGTAGATGGTGTACGTCGGCGACGAGTCGGTGGCGGGCATGGTAACGATGCGGGTGAACCGTCGGCATTGCTTTCCAAAGACGGCGGACCAGAACTGCCTTGATCTTCTTCCGGAAGTGGCATGCAACATGTAGGCATGAGCGATAGAAACTTTTCTGCCGATTTCCCGAACATGTCGACGTCTCGAACTCTGCATCGTTGGCTCACCATGACGTGTGTGCATGGTATTAGATACCTGGTACGAAACAAACGACGTCAAATATGTTATGGTTCAAAGTGAATAAATCACTGATTTTACTCGTGTAAGGGTACTTGCATGTTGAAAGCATCAGAGAATTCCTGAAATGCACCCGTTCCGTTTTAGATATTGGAAATTCCAATCGGAATGCTGCATTTCAGGAATTCAATTCCGAGGAATTCTCTGATGCTTCAACATGAATGAGGGTTGCATACCAGAATAAGCGTTTTTTTCTAAATTATTTTTTTTATTTAATTTTGGAAACTGATAGGGACAAACGAAATGTACGAAGACCTATAGAATAAATATTCTATTATTTGTTTAAATTTTTTGTTTAGGTATATGCATATTACATTTCATGGAAATATGTCCGTAAAGTTTACCAGAACCTCTGCCATATCATTTGTTCCTATCAGTTTCCAAAATTAAATTGAAATATATTTTAGAAAAAAAGGCTTATTCTGGTATGCAACACTCGTAAGTACACTAATCGTCCCAGAAATGTTTGCGAGAAAAAAATGGTGTTTTGTATAATCCATGCTTTCAAGAGGAGAAAATTTGTAAAAACTTGGGGCCCTTACACGAATAAATACGGTATTATCAAAATGTAACTGTTCTTACTTAAAAACGAGGTCTAGCATAACATCTTCGCAGTTTAGATCTAGTAGCGTTCGAAATAGGGACAATGTTACGACACATAGCTATAATTAAAAAAAATACAACAGAACGGTAACTCAGTATAGAATAAACAGTTTGGCCTTATACCGTTTAAATTTTGCAATAGTTATTACCTTAAAACTAGAACATAAAACACGTGAAAGATAAATACGAAAGCAACAAATGGATTTTACGTACAGGGTGCTGACTAGCAATCCTCAATACAAGCGTTTCGATTACAGGTTGTCCTTCCGAAGACTCTTTAAAAAGCATTTTTAGAAAAACTTGTATTAACGATGGTTCGGTTATAGTCCTCAAGAAAAGATCCAAATATGCGGTTGCCGTGGACAGTTCCTGCAGGCACGTCTAATGTAGAAAAAAAATCAAATGTGTGAATCAAATTTTTTTTATCTTCATTATTTGATCTTCTTAGCATTCGGACTGACCTGTTGAGCTTGTGGCTGGAGAGCAGGAACCAGGACAGGCAATAAAAATCCATGATTTAAAAACTCTAAAAGTTGCTCCTGAACTAGAGGATGGGAGACCTAAAATGTATTGTTAAACAAAATATTAAACGCTTAGGTCTTATAGGCCTACCCCACGTTAGGCTAATTTATGGACTCGTTCAGTCTCGTTGTAAAGCACATAATCGAACCTGGATGACAGCATTACAAAATTCTAAGGAATTTAGAAAAACGGATAGCTCTTCGACTTCGTTAACATCCTCGGGTGTGAATTGGTGCCAATCTTCGTTAACAGGAGTGAGCTTACGAGGCAGTACAGAATAAAGCCCGCTCAAGCCAGTTGCCAAAACCTTTAATTTAAAATAAAACAAATTAAACAAGAAGCACAGCCTATAAATAAAGTTTGCTGACTAGTAACATGGAATTTTTTTTAATGTGGATTACTTTACTCTTGCAAAAACTTAAGCAAATAGCAAGATCCAATGTTTAATAACTGTCATGCACAGTGCTTAGTCAACAAGATGCCATTTAACATAGAACGAATGCTAAACATGTTCAGGTCATTCAAATCTGTGCTGAAGAGATTGTGCAGTGGAGTCAATAAATTGCAATTGTCAACAAAATAGCGATGTCTCCTATAATATAGAAATTGCCGACAAGTTGGACTTACTGGACAGAAGGTGGAGTGCTCAGCAATGTAGACACCAATGCTGTCATTTTTCCTTGAGAGCGACATGCAAAGAAGAAGGGCATCCCGTGCTTGTTGCCCAATTCCCCCTTCCCGGTGAACAAATGGGATGAGAAGGGAGAAAATAAGAAAACTAAAACGAAGAAAGAGCAAATTACACAAATATATCAAATGTATTATTTCTTAAAAGTATGACAATCATTTTGTGCAGTGCAATTGGTAGAGCTCATGTCAATGAAAATTACAAAGCTCAAGAGGATAAACAACATTTACACAAAAAAATCGATGTGATCGAGCCCCTCATTCTTTAACGATCATTTTGAGGTTTCAGGTTATTTGTACTATTTATTACAGGTATATTTTGATATAGGCCTACTTTGGGTAATTAAGTGTTCGGCACATCGACCGGCAAATGAATTTTAAAGAGAACAAACATGCAAATTTTGTCAAAAAATGCTTATTGACAAAAAAAAAAAAAAAAAAAAGAAATTGATCAATTGTTATTTTAATATTGTAGACATGCCATTATTTACAAACATATGCTGCAACTATGGTTAATTTTTTTTCCATATTACTACATGTAGACCTACATTAAATCGAGAAGGAAAATTAAACACCTAATCCACTGATTCTTCTAAGATTCATATAGATTTTATATTTTCTTGTTCAATAAAAATAAATATAACATTTTAATGTGTTGATATATGCAGTGTTACTTTCTTAATTTTTACCATTTTGAGTATGGAAAATAATTATTCTGCTGCTGTTGACCATTTTTATAACAATCAACACTAAAAAGATAATAAAAACAAGGCCCCCCAAACACATTAACCTAAAACCAATTTAAGTAACTTAAGTGAGCCCCTAACTTAAAGGTGTTCAGTTTAATTTTCAAGTGAATAAAATTGGCATTAGTTTCCGCTTACTTTGCTGATCCTTGGTTGCAGTTCGCACTGAAGAAAAACTCGAGTAAAGTTGTATTCCGCGTAAGCGAAACGCAGAGTTGATTTAAGAGAATGACAAGCCGCTTTTCCACCTCCACCGGAGAACATTCGCCGCACGTGCTCAACAGCCTCAACAACGGCTGTAGTATGGGTTTGTGCACCAGCACCTCTTGCTGTGACTGGGTAATAAGCATTTCGTACAGCTTCAATTGCTCCAGTTTAAGGGTGTTGACAAATTCGCCAGTTTTCAAACTCCAAGTGAGAAGTTTATTGAGGATGTCTTCCGTGAGTACCAGATCCAGCAGCGGTCCGATGGATTCTTCAGGCCGGCGAAGATCGTGCAACAAAAGCATTAGCATTTGATCCAAGTGGTTTAGAACTCCGCTAATCTGATCAGCAAGTTGGGCTCTGGGCAGTCCAACCGTTAAATTATAACTGTGGCACATCGTTTCCCAAGCTTGCTGCCAGTGATTTTTAAACGATTCGAAACACGCTTTGGCATCATGTTCAACCGGTGGTGGCTGAGACATGATGGAATTCAGTTTCCCCCGCAAACTGGAACGAAATGGGCTATCGCGCCTGAACCAACTCATTTTTACAATTAGTTGTTTGGATGAGCATTCAGTAATTAATTGAAACTAATTCGTGAGCAGGCCAATTAAGCTCAACATTCTTCCAAGGACAGCTGATGGGTGTGTCCAATGTGCTGGCATGATAAAGTCTAATAAAATCACGTTTAGTTATTGGACACATTCTCCAAATGCATTCAAATGCCGAGGTGTTTGCTGAAAAATACAATACAAAAGCCGCTAGAATTATAAGCGTAAGACAGTATAGACAGTAGGCTACATCGCACCGCATAAAAATAATAGCATATAAATAGCATATCAGCAGCTGTTAAATTATCAAAGACTCATGCAAAGCTAAACAATTGCCTGGCAAATTAGATTCTAGCAAATCATTGGCTGGTAATGATATCCTCTGACAATCTTTTAAAGTATTGCAGATAACATGTCTAATCAGAAACATGTTGCAAATTTTTAAGGTCAGTGTGCTATACTTTCATGTACCGTACATAGAGAGGTTTGATAACAAGTAAAAATAAAACGTAGTCCTAGGTCGTATCATGTCGAACTCCAATCTGCGATAAACAAGTCTTGATTTTTTGACATTTTTTATCGAAAAACTCGGGCGTCTGATTTCTTTACTAGGCTTCAAAAATGTATTAATTTTAATCCTTTTTAAGTTGTAGTCCATAACGGCGACCAATTTGCCTAATATTTAATTACAGTAACAATTTTGATAAGAATTAATATGGATAGCAGCTTGTTTTCAAAATATGTAGGAGCACAAATTGCTACAGATAATTACAGATACATCCACTGCCTCTAATGCCCACTTAACACCTAGTTTCATTATAGTTTCCTTATCTCCAGTTTCATATTTCATTAGTTTGTTACACAGGTTATTTGAATGAGAGAAAAGCATTAGAAAAAATTAAGGAGTAGGCCTACGTGGTATTGTGCCAAGCAATTAGAAGCAATGTAAAATATGATCTTGACATTAACCTTGAGTCATAAATTAAATATACATACATGTACAAGCAATTGTTAAATTATATTATATTTAAATGAATGACCTTTATATGAGCAATATGTAATGCCAATAAATAGTTCGCTACTTTGCTAGCTGAATAGTCGATTCTTCCATTCAGTAAAATTAAACCCAGCTTCATGACCATTTTCAGATAATGAACTTAAAATAATCTTTGATTTCTACAGTTCACTATCAAATTAGACAAACATCTGGGTTTAATTAGAATCGAGGGGTACTGACTACTGACTAAAAAAAGGTCAACTTTGAACTTAGCCTATAAGCAAAACAAGGGCGGTCATGTATACCGGGATTTTATGACGATTTTTATACCAATTTCAACGAAATATTATTAAAACTAGAGCATATTAATATTGTTAAACATTTATTCAAATAAACATACCTTAAAAAATAACAATCTTGCTTGATAAACCTCGACTTTTTAAATACATTCCTTGGAATTTGCCCACACAGGAAGCTGTGGTAGTGTGGTGTGTATAATCTGGAATTCTGGATCGAATGGCAATGCTGTCAGATTACATCCCTAAAATTCCTGCACTCTACTTTCCCGCCTTTTTCTTGAAAATTTGAAATTTATGTTAGGAAAATGACAAAAATTGCAATATATCAGCAATATATCAGGTGTGCTATAACTTAGACGCTTTTAAAATCTAATTTTTTTACAATATTTGCAATTGAATGACACATAATTCATATAGAACTCATCATACTTTGGAATAGCAAAATAGGATGGATTAATTACAACAGAAACCTCAAATTAAATGTTTTAACGTGAATTTCCCTGACTTTTCCAAAATAAATCAGTTTTTTTAATATTCCAGGTCTACGCAAGTTACTCTTACAATTCCAGATTTTCCAGATCAAGGGATTGAATCCTGATATAAAATAAATCAGAAATATCACAATCATTTCATATTTTAATTCTGAAAGAATAATTCTCATTGTACAAATCATACCAATGTATAACGATTAACAGGATTGCTTGTGTTCATTTTAAAAAAGTATTTTATCATCTAAAGTTTTATTAACTGGAAAATAAAAAATAAACCTTAGTTTCCTAGAAAATCAGTTAAAATCCAAGTGATTCATCTGATTTTGGATTAACATTCATCCTTGGGTAAGAGGATGCCCCAAGAGTGAACAACAACATATAGCAAAAAACCATTAATTCATAGAATATTGTTTGTCTGATAGATAGAAAATACAAGCTAATAACGAAGAAAACAAAACCACAAAAAAGTGTAGTCAAGGGGAATCTCTGAAAAGAAATTGCTGATACTCGTTAAGAATGTAATTGAACCAGCAGCTGGCAATATACGTTTAACATAAAATAATGTCAAATGCTAACTTCTATTCCCAAAATTTAAGTATCATAATAACAGACAATGTGGCCAAAATGAAAATAGCCAGAGGAAATACACAAATCTAAGCTCTTTATCTAAGTTAGAATCATACAAAAAATGTTTGGCCTTTAAGATTAAAATGGAAAAATTCCCACTTTCAAAATTATGATTAATAACTGCAACGATTTTTGTTCAATTTTTGGCTATACGATAATTATGATTTTATTAGAAGTATATAATGGCGTACTTGTTTCATTATGAAATGTATATATTGAAAAGTTTTCCAAAGTTAATTTGAGCCCGTGTTCTGAATATTTTGTTGAATTTTTAAACAATAAGGAAATTAGTTTAAAAGCTAGCTAAGTATTCGAATGTTACATTTTGGTAAAGAAAATAATTGAGAAATATAATATTCTGTGAGGGGGATAGAAGGATTAATAGTGTTATAATTTGTAATTGTTCAGAAAATGGGTATGTTTCCCTTTTAATTGGCATCTCCACGTACAACAGACAACTCAATAAAATTAAAAATGAATCACAAAAGTCATTTAAGTAGATGCAAAATAGCTGCAAAACATGCATCACACAATAACATCATTTGCACAAAATAATTGCAATAATAATCACAATGCCCTCCATTAAAAATACAGGAGAACAAATAAATATGGACTTGCTAATTAAAGGAACAAAATTCAACATTAATTATGTCAAATTCCGCAACCACTCACTGAAAAAATTGTAGCTGTACTTTAAATTTACAGCCTTACATTTCTAGCCCTACAATATCGCAAATATTCCCTCGATTTAAGAAAGATTAGATTTCACAGCAGAATCGCTATACACATTTGTACACGGCAAGACTGGGACTGGCAGTGACATACTGGGTAATGTCCTCTTGCTCTACAAGTGCATTTGTCAAAGTTAAGTATTGTACGCATCCCCAAAGGTTGATTTTAAAATATTAGCTTCAGTTTTCAAGTGCTTTTTTATATTAAGTAATATTGACAATGGCCAGATCAACTAAATCAACTTGGATAATGTCAATTAAACATAAGTAATGAGACTTCCAACTACAGGAAGTGATTAAATTTGTGATCTTCAAACCTAAATTCGGCTTCAGTTTCTTTTGATTATGTGCAACTTATTAAGTTTTCAAGTTTCCACGAAAATTCTGTGAATTTTCTGAATTTAAGTTTGATTCACTACAAACCAGTGGTTTAGATCATAATTAATTATACAATCATAAGCTGACAATTGTTTTTTAGTTATTAATTGTCCATTGACCAATGGCACATCAGAATTGGCCCATCCTGAAATTTTCACTAATCACATTTTGATTGAAAGTAATATAATACGGCCCATATACTACTGCCATTTACACAGACACCAAGCACCCAAATGAACTTATTATTTGAAAGTACTTGCAGGATTTTCATTCCAACGTCCTGTTATTTTTTGGTAATGTTCAAATTCATGAACTGAAAAGATTTGCCTCAACAACTGAAGTTTTGATTCTGCACATAAATCGAGAAAAAAATTCTACATGTAGTTTATCAGAAATCAACTCTTCTTACTGCAACTTTATGGCACTATAAGAAAAATGTGAGCATTTTTCATCACTTTCCTAAACTCGGTGATAATTCATCAATTTTCTTGGTCATGATGAAATTATCGGCCTATTGTGTCTTAACAAAGGGAAGGAATCTCCTTGATAAAACAGTAAAATTGAAACTTCGTGAGCTTGAAAAACCTCCCGATCAATGTCTCCGTATAAAGATTCTATTATGAATCCCCGTAGGTGCAATTTACAAAGTTTAGATTTATACGCCTTAGTAACTTGAAATTGCAAAAGCCGCCCAGCACCATCTACTATAAATAACAATAAATTTAAAAGAAAAAAAAATTAAATGATATTTACATCTTGATTTCAACCAGGATTGTAATAATAAAATTGTAATTTTGATTAGACTCAAAAAAAAAAAAAAAAAAAAAGAACAAAGTTAAAGTTGCTTATTGATTTCATGGGCTTCAAAACCGTAAATACATTTCACATAGCTCTACTCCAAACATTGTATTCCTTACATTTCTTCATATTTAAAAACCTTCTACAAAACTTCCTGGAAACAATCCTGTTTTGCCAGTTCGATTGAGAGTACCTTTGTACCAGCCATCATCCCTTTTTTTATGAACATAAATGATATCTCCAACTTTGAGCTCCAGTTCATATTCACTATTTGGAGGATAAGGCACAATGCATCGAAACCTACGGCGAGAAAAACAGATCTGCATTAGCCTTATCTTAATTTGACACATTTCCAGGTATCCCAGCCACTTTTAGGGATAAAAATATAGGAATTATAGTACAATTTCTTTGAAAATATAGGACATTTTGTTCGAAAATGTAGGAATTATAGCAGAGGATGGTAAACACTTTTTAGTGCATTTTAGTGCATTGTTTTTTTGCAAAGAATATAGCAGTCATAATAACTGGGGTACATGTGACTTCAACTTTTGAAACATAATTATGCAATTATTCAGAGGGTATTTAGGACTTTTAGGACTTTTTAGGACGTTCAGGACCTGCAATTCTCTAAGAAGAATAAAAATGTTACATACCTTTCACGCACAAGAGGAGCTGGTTGTTTTGGCCGCACTTTCCCGTTATTGGCACT